>APFE030033197.1:0-51801 GCA_000404065.3 Pinus taeda | reverse complement strand
TGATTCCTCTCACGCCTGTTAACAACTTACATCATTGGCTAGTAATCAGGCGATGTCTTTCCATGTTCGACTCCAGAACATCTTTCACATGGATCGACTTATACTCCGAGTGAAGATTGAACGAGTTTCGAAGACCCCGGATCTAGTTTCATCCATCCGGGCTACGATATATTCAGGAATATAAAGACATCAAATGTATATAATTTCCGAACAGATGATCTTCCAAATCAAAGGATGTTGACTCCATCCGAATCATCAGTCTGCTACACAGACAGTTGTCTATCCTATGTACATGAAAATGAATTTATAAAGATGAGCATGGGAATGCCCGTCTCAACTAGATCATGAAAAATATTATGAAGATAATGTACTGTATTGTATCTTATTACAGGTCGCCTTCCAGATCGAAAAAACTTCGGATCCTCATGATAAAGCATTTCACCCGACATCAAAAGATTAACGACCTCATGATTTAGGGGGCAATTGTTATAGACATTTTTGGGCACTGCAACTCCAATCATAAATGTCCATAAACCAAGGGCTCCTAAGTCCCTAAAAGTGTTGCTTGACACCCTAAAGGAACAAGGTCAGTTGATTACATAATCTCCTAGAAGTTCTCCACAGAAAACTTCTCAGAACTGGTCAAAACTGCACCATACTGAATGCCCAGTGCAGAGGGTGAGATGCATCTCACCTTGTACACATGGGAGGTGTGATGCATACTGAAAAGTCCTTCTATAGGGTGCGATGGATGAGAATAGACAAGTGGCAGAGACAGTTTGCTAAGTGGATGATCAAGGAATCTTCTAGAAACTTATCATATGACACTTGCCCCTCAGAATCCGCCGAAGGATGAGTAAGGGATCAATGAAATCTCCAAGTGGAGCCAAGAACTATCAGTGGAATGACACTAATAAAAAACCCAGAGCTAATTCACACCTCTGCAAATATCTATATATGGATCCCTCATCCCAGATATCCAGGGGTTAGAGGGTGGAATCTTGTATCTTGTAGAGAAGTGTTGTTGGTTTTTTGGTGTAACATCATAGTGTTGGGTGATCTAAGATTTACTTGAGGTGAAGAAGGGCTTTCTTGCTGGAGGATGATGTTGGGTCAGAACAATTGGTTGTAATCCTCTTGCTATTCTTGATATTAATAAATTTATTCAAGTTTTCCTCCACATTCGTGTATGCTTGATTGTATATGCATTTGTGTGGTTAATACATATCTGGTCCTGTGTTGCTTATGAATATAGATCTCTATTCTTCGATAGTATTATGCTACTTTGATTCCACAGGTGCTCTTTGAAGTTGTGTAGACAAAGAAGTAGCGACAAATATCTATCGAGAAAGAGAGGAACCGAGCAAGGAACCAAGCGCAAGACAAATGTTGGTGTCCTCTGTTCCCCTCTTGTCTATTTTTCATAAAGGAAAACAAAAGTAGTTTTAACTTGTTTGTTTCTAAGATAGCTACCAGTCTTAGTGGGAATAACAGCTCTAAGTGGACACTCTTCCCAGTAACAGGTGGTCCTTTCCTACTATCCCAAGTGATCTTAATTTTAGTCTATCCACTCTTCAGTCTCTCCTCCACAGTAAAGCTCCCATCAAAAAGAATGAGAGGGACGGATTTCGTTGGGACCCCTCAGGATCGAATTACTCTGTCCAAGCAGGACACCAGCACATCTACTACAACACCTTCCCTATGACATTATGGAATCACTGGAGGATCATTTGGAAATCAGAGGCACTACCTAAAATCAAATTCTTTATATGGGCCCTGCTAAAAGGGAAAATCTTAACAACAGAGAACCTGCAAAAGAGGGGTATTAATGGTCTATCTCGCTGCCCCAACTGCTATGGCACTAAAGAAACTATGCACCATCTTTTTGTCGACTGTTCCTTTGCTGTTGATTGTTGGAAAAAATTTCCCTCACTGATAAGTTACCATAGAATTCCCAGCAATCTATAGGGGAAGTGATTCTTTCCTGGAAAAAGAGTTGTCCTTGGGAAAATAAGAGGAGAAACCTAGTGAGGAGAGTATGGAATACTCTCCCCTACACCATGTTATGGAGTATCTGGCTAGCAAGAAACCGGAAAATCTTTAAGGATAAAAACTCGGCAACAAGAATTGTATGTAATAAGGCTAAGAATCTTGCTCTCGAAACCGTTTCAACCAAAACCCAAAGTAACATTGATGTAGCAAAATACAGTGTTGAGGAAAGACGTTTCATTAGCTACATCCTGATAAAAACAACAGAATTCAGAAAGGCAATACAGGGAAAGATCAGCAGTCAGGAAACCCATTCATGGAAAATCAGGTTAAAAGAGGAAGAGTTTGCTAATTGGTTACAAAATTGCAATAGCTACTACCTATTCTTTGACGAAGCATCTATGTCAAACCCATGAATTGCTGGAGCAGGAGGATTGATCTTAAATGCTAATGGGGAATGCGTTCTCTATTACAAATGGGGTCTTGGGAATTTATCTAATAACAGGGCAGAAGCGTTGGCTCTTTATCAGGGGTTAATGCAGCTCAACAGACTAGGGATAAGAACAGAAAATATTTTTGGAGATTCCTTGGTTGTTATTAGCCTTATGATTCAACAGAAAGAGTCTCCCAACATTCTCCTTCAGCAGGTCATTCAGAGATGCCAACTCTTGAACCAAACATTGGGCAACCTCCAGTATCATCACATCCTCCTCAATCTCAATAAGCAAGTTGACAGGCACGCCAAAAAGGCTTGCGAAAGGACAATAAGTAGTTTATGTTGAAATGCTGAGGAGATTCATCAACCTTTTCCATGATCCAAATCTGTTTACCTTGCACCAAATCAGTTATTCCTGACAGAAAGAAGTGGACTCAGACTTTCCAGATGTCCAACAAAACCATTATTTGCAAAGGGATTTGGCACAGATCTGATCCCCTCAAAGCTCTGCCCCTAAGAAGTAATATCATTGCTTTCTCTCTTCACACTCCCGACTCTTTGAATTTTATGGGGAGTTTCCAGGTCTCCCTTTTCCTTTCTCTGGATTCCGTCTCTTTCCCCGTGTTTGACCCTCGTCCCTCTCACCTTTCTCTATGTTATTTCTTAGCACCCTTCCTACTAATAGATCCTCTGTTTGCTCTCTTGCGGTATCCTGGTGGTTGAGTGGCTATGTTTGTCTCCTTCTCTGTTAGAATCCATAGGCTGTTCTTCATTGCTATTGATCTATTCCTTCTCAGGATCCTTTCTCTTCTTCAACAACTCAACCATCGGTCTATTAGAGGTAGCCAGGCGGAAGAGCCCATTGCGGTTCTGAATTACATGAAGGACATTCGCAACAACGTAACTCCAAGTTCTTCAAGCGCCAAGCACATGGATGGTGATGAAAAGCTGGAGGTTTCCACAACACGGCATAATAATCACATTAGTATAGATTAGAAATGTTTTTCCAGTGTCATTTTTTGCTGTTCCAATTTGTAAGAATCTACCTTTGTCGAGAATTTCTCAAAACCAGAACAAGCAGGATTAAGGAGAACTTTCTGCTTTGTAACTCCTCCGATCCTGACTTACTTTGGCATTTATTGTACCTCAGGAGTCCTGACTCCCTTCTTTTTTTCAGAGATTAATATAGCAACCGACTTTGTGAAAAAAAAACAAAGTTAAAATGTACAGTAAAAGTAAAAACACAGTAAAGGATATTAACAGGTCATCAAAATAAAAAAGTATCAGTGTCAAAGAGTATCAAATGAAATCCTAAAGTGACTAAAATCTCCAGTGTGAAAGTTCAAATAAAAAAGAGCATAAAGGGCTAAAAATCAAACCATAAAGGCCAGCAGTACCACAATAAATGGGACAACATGAAAGAAATTCAATAGTTGTCTCTATCTTCTTGCAAGAAGATATTTTTATTTCCTAGATTAAATCTCAAGTTAGTTTGAGATATTTTGTAATAAAACTTTTCTATAAATACTTCACAATTTGAAGTATGTAGGGTGGACTCCTAAACATTTCTATAGAAGTTTGATCAAGAGATTGTAAAGCTAATGTATCATTGACTGAGCTAGCAAGCTGGATTGATGAATAAAGACAAGATATTTCACAAGATTCATGTGTTGAGTGAAGTGCAGACAAGTATTTTCTCATGTTGTTGTTATATTTCTTAAATTTTTTCCACAATCTTTAATGTATTTCTAAATCTAAATGCTATAACTGGAACAATATCTTAGAATTTGTTTAATTACACTTTGTTTTAACAATTATGCTTGTAAATGTTTTCAACTGATATCTAAGTTAAGGAATTCTTAGTTGCTCCTTAATTTAGGTTGTTTCTTGCTAATCCAAATCAAAGAATTCTTAATTTCCCTTTGCTTTTGATTACCCCCTATTCCTCGTTTAATTCCCGGTCTGAGAACCCTTAATTGCTCTCTCACCCTGATTTAAACCATTTCACCCCTTGTTCCAAAGACCTACACTTTACTCTGCCAGCTTTCCCTTTGAACATTCCCTTTAGTGAGTTGACCCAGTTCTGCTGCCCTTCTGTTGACTCCATAGTCCAATTGTCTAGAGTCATCATTCTATCCATCTATTTAAAGAATCCCACCACGCAATCTCAAATACAAATAAAAAAACCCCCTGAACATTCATAACTAGCCTGAAATCCTAGCAAAGAAAGCTAAATCATATAGAGAGAACCCTCTCTGAACCTGGGCTGGCTAGAGCCTATGCTCCAAAAGTGGTTTGTGATTACCTCGGTGATTTTTTTCTTTAACATTGAGAAATTACTAAGTGATAACATAGTGGCGACTGTACTGGGGAAGACTAGCATTTTCTTCAAAAATATTTACAGGTTCAGATCTAATCTATGATGGTGGACAATGATCAGACACATAAATGTTAAAATCATCCATCTGGCGACTCCAAATCAATTTCACAATTGAGACTCCACTGGAGGAATTAACCTCAAAGAACAATATGAAAAGATCAGTTTTTTAACTTGGATTGTTATCCAAGACATTATGTTCTTTCTCATCAAAAAAGTTTTTCAATGTATATTGTATTTTAGAGAAGATCCTAGATTAATTTTTTATTATTTTCCTTTGAAAATTGTAAATATATATCCGCCTTATCCATTTGAGTAGCATTCTTCCGAATCTTATGATGATCATTTTCCAATCAAGAAATCTCAAATAATCAAGAATGATCTTACAATCCTTGTACATATTCTTGTACCTTGTAAATTTCTTGATAGGTTAAGCCACTCATCTTACCCCCTACACTCCATGATTTCTCTGATAATTATTACGAGCAACTCTCTAGGTTTGATGGAGAAGATGGTAAAATCACTACCCAAAAACATATTCAAGGTTTTGAGATTTATCTGTACTTATTTGAGATTGATGAAGATGATGTTAGAATCAAACTTTTTGCTCTCTCTTTGCAAAGTAGAGTAAAGAGTTGGTTCAAGAATCTACCTATTGCAAGCACCTCAAATTTCAATAGTTTGTTAAATTTTTCCTTGATAGATGGACAATCAAGGTTAATATTTTTGTGATCATAGAAGAATATAATCAATTAAAAAGATAGCCAAATGAAACAATACAAAAATTTTCTGACAGATTTAATCAAGTCTGTTATTCAATGCCATCAAATATAAGACCTCCTCCTGATTCAGCTCTCTTGCATTATCCAAAAGCATTTGATCCAGAGATAGAATTTGAGCTAAGAGAAAGAAACCCCTCAACACTGGAACAGATGCAGAACATTGCAATAGATGTAGAGGTTAATCTACAAATTAGAAGAGAAAATTTGAAAGAAGAAGCGGAGAAGAACAACATTGCAGAGGTAAAACTCGACATTTTGGTAAGAAAAATAGAGGAAATGATACAGAAGATAATTTTTTTTCACCATGAAAGATAATTTTTTTTTCTCAAAATCACCATGGCACATTTATTTCACAAAAAGAATAGGTTGATAGCCATGAAAAAATTCCTACTAATTCCAGCTACCATAGATCAGAAGATAGATTTATAGAGCAATATGTGGAGAAGCAATCTGCTGATCTAATGTGTATGTTTGATGACATTACTTCTTTTAATAATTTTCCTAAATATGATCAGTATGATGATTATTATGTTCTTCAAATCCAAACAAGATTTATAGAGAAATCACAAACTAGTTTGGGAAGTAAAGGAATTCAGTTTCAGCATCTTGAAAACAATGTTCATCTTATCCATATCAGCTATGGAAGTGAGGAAGAAAGTGCAGAAAATTTGGAAACAATTGAAGCTTCTTTGCCTCTTTGTTTTGCTTCATTTCAGTTCATCAGAGAAAAATTTAAAGCAATAAAAAATCAACAGTCTTTATGTATTAATATTGACAACAAAGAAGACAATGAAAATCTTAATCAGGATTATTCAGTTTCACAAGTGCAGTTACCAAATTCTATTGAGACGTCTGATCAGATGACACATGAAAGTTCTATAACACTATGTTTTGAATCATTTCAGTTTTTAAAGGAAATGTGAAATAAAATCTCTAAATAAAAGGATCAGCGTCTTGTAGAAATTTATGAAGTTCCATTCAAACCTATATGCAATAAGTTGCATCAATCCTTCCAAGTTTTTTATGATCCAATAGCTGATATGTTGGATAATGAATGAAATCAGATTTTTTCTCCATTAACCGACTATGAGATTCAAAATCAAGATGATAAAGGTTTCACCAGACAAACATTTCAATCACTAGAAATATCATCACAAAGCTTATTTGAAAATCTGCATGGTGTTAAAGATAAAAATGACATTTCAGTTTCATGGCATGGAGGCCATCCAGAACAATTGTACAGTTGCTTAAATGAGTTGAGCAATAGTGTATATATTTTGGAAGAACCTTTTGTACAGTTTTTAGAGTCCACAAATGAAATCGAGTATTTCCTTATCTTCTCATTAGTTGACAAGGTTATATTGGGCTGTAGAACTTCAGTTTTAATCATAAACAAGCACAAGCAGCAAAATCCACCAATGTATATGATGCTTGAATGGTTGCATTGGCTATTTCATTTTACCTAACCAGCAGTTGAACAACTGATTAAAGTAAGTAGGTAGGATTTCAGTTTGAATAAATTCATTTTTTCAGCAACAAGTTTATTTCAGATCAGATTTTAGTACAACACGTGTCAGATTTCAGTTTGCAGAAAAGGGTGTGTTTTTAGTTCAAGAGTTTTAGTCACAAAGATTATACAAAAAGGCATATACATGTTTGGGGTTGGCCCAATGGATCAGGCTACTAGTCGACAATGTTCTTGACATCTCACAAGGAGATGCCATCCCCATGTGAAGCCACTGATAGGGTCCTATAAATAGGATTCATAATTTTGAATTGACTATGGTCAGTGTTGTAATATTATACATACCTTTGCTTTAAGAAATTTTTTCTATTTTAGAATTAAAAAATGTAAAGAGGGTATGTCCTAAAAGAATAATCAAATGACAGAAAAAAGAAATAAAAGGACAAAAAGAATAAGAAGAGATAAAAAATGAAAATATATGAACCCCAAATACAAAAACAGATCACGAAAGTGTGTAAGTCTAAATGCCACTAATATGTTACTTCTTCTGCAAATAATGGTTGTGTACAGCTTGTCACACATGCCACAACCCATGGTAGTCAAACTACTTAATCTTGACTATGTCATGCTTTGAATTTTATGTTTGTAGTTAGAGAATAAAATCTAACCAAACAACTTAATCTTGGCAGATTAGTAGATAGGTAGAGAAATAAAAGGAGCTCATCAGTTAATTTGAGTCCTCAAAAGATATAAGGTTAGAAGTAGATATTATAAAAGAAAAGGAAAGAAAGGGCATGCTAGACTAAATGCACCCAAATAAGTATAAAGAAGAATAAAATGTTAGGGTAGGTAATGGGTAAGTAGAAGAAAGATTTTTGGATCAGTAACCGGAGAACCCACAGTATAAACATCTTTTTGCCAACGTTTCAAATCCCAACTGGGATCCATCATCAGGACTTTGAGAATGATGATAGAAGAGGAGCTGCTCTAGGGAATAAATACTATTAGGGTTTTAACCTTTATGGAACAACACAATGACGGTTAGAAATTTATTTGTTAATTATTTATTTTATTTTATTAATTTAATTTTAATTAAATATTAAATTAATTAAATTAATTTAATTTTGTTAATTATTTTAATTAATTATTCAACTAATAATATTTAATTCAATTAGAATAAATTTTTTTAGTTTGATACCCTTTAATTAAAATTCAAATTAAATTAATTTAATTGAATAAATATTATTAGGTTAATTTAAATTAATTTTACTAATAAGTTTATTGATTTAATTTTATAATTTATTATGTTAATTTTTATTTTGTTTACTAACAATATTAATAAAGATTTTATATTTGAAACTGTTGAAGTAAATTAATTTTTAAATAAAAATTAATTTTACTTCAATAGTTCAAATATTAATAAAAATTAATTTACTTCAATAGTTCCAATATTAATAAAATTAATTTACTTTCAATAGTTTCAATATTAATATAAAATTTACTTCAATATTAATATTAATAAAATAAAGTATAAAAATAAATAATTAACATAATTAAATTATATAAAATTAAATCAATAAACTTTATTAGTAAAATTAATTTAAATTAACCTAATAATATTATTTCAAATTAATTAAATTAATAATTAGAATTTTAATTAAAGGGTATCAAACTAAATTTTTTTATTCTATTGAATTAATATTACTAGTTGAATTAGATAATAAAATAATTACCAAGTAAATTAATTAAATTAATTAATATTTAATTAAAATTAAATTAATAAAATAAAATAAATAATTAACAAATAAATTTCTAGTCGTCATTGTGTTGTTCCATAAAGGTTAAAACCCTAATAGTATTTATTCCCTAGAGCAGCTCCTCTTGTATCATCATTCTCAAAGTCCTGATGATGGATCCCAGTTGGGATTTGAAACGTTGGCAAAAAGATGTTTATACTGTGGGTTCTCCGGTTACTGATCCAAAAATTGAAAACCACAGATCTCTTAAATCCAAGAAGAAAGATTGCTGAAGTATAAAGTTGGTTGGATCAAAACACATTCATCATGCTTAGAAATATGTGCTAATATGTATGATCAATTATGAAGGCAAAAGCAAAGGTTTACAAGTTAATTCAATTAACTCCCCCTTAGTCATTTTCCCCTATACTTACTAATTTCCTATCCACAAGCATGTTCTAGTATTTTTAATCCTTCAAGTCAAAGAGGCTCAGAGCATTTCTCTGACTTTTGTTGGGACTGGACCCTTGGCTTAATGACTTATGGACATCAGGTGTTAGAATCCCCTTCATAAAAGTCACCCCCCTTCATTTCCCTAATAAAACTCTTTTTCCTAAGGTTAAACTCCATTAGCCTATGAAAAGTGAGAAATACCATGTTAAATCCCATTTCATTCAAAAACCCCACAAAACATTTTATCCTAAGTTAAGTGTATGTAAAGGAAATGTACAAATATTATATTACACTTAATACTATTTTCATCTCCGCTCATTTCATGTCATATTAATTTCTAACTTAATTATATAGCTCCCATAATCCCTTGTTTATCCTATATTAATAAATCCCTATGTATTATCCCCACCCATAGTTTAACTATAAAATATATTTTTATTCTATTCGCCCCAATGAAACCCACTTAACCCATCAATTCTTCGTGAAGTTAAGTTAAACCTTCATTAAAACCTGATCCCCTAACCCCATGATTAACCTCGCAATAATCAAAATCCGCCGTAATTAAAGCCCTTGGGCCCCCCCTAGAGCTCCATCCATTTCCTCCACGCTAGTCTGCCATTCGACTACTGTCCGATCATCTGCCCCCAAATTAAATGGTGCATAGCCATATCGGGCTCACACGACGCCCGATCTTTACCCTCTCGATCAATTAAACCCATGATTAAATCTTAATAAATCCCAATTCTTCAAGGATTAAAGCTCTGTCCCCCCCCGAAGCCCATGCTT
This sequence comes from Pinus taeda, assembly GCA_000404065.3. Classification (NCBI taxonomy): domain Eukaryota; kingdom Viridiplantae; phylum Streptophyta; class Pinopsida; order Pinales; family Pinaceae; genus Pinus; species Pinus taeda. Next base: position 41,777 of record APFE030033197.1, on the reverse strand, counting down.
TTATCACCTACGCACCTCCCTCACCCGACTGCCATCCGATCAACATCCCCCTCATCCATCGATCCACAACCATATCGGCTGTACCCGATGATCGATCTTTACCCACCCGTTAAAGCGGTTTTCCCCTAAACCCCAAATGCTACGTGTCAGGCATGAGGTAGATTGAGTGACCCCTCCCAAATATTGCCTGACCCTCATAAGTGGTGCAATGGCTTGGAAAACCGCCTCCCCGCATAAGACAAGACCATCATTATTCACTTAACTAATCTCTGCCAAATTTAAAAAGTTGCCCTTTAAAACCCTGGAAGCCCTCATTTTCATTCCTCTTGCCCATTTTCACAGTAAAACCTATCAAACCCTTTCGGTGCCACCCTGAACCTCTGCAAGATAATTTGACCTCCAATTACTTTTAAAACATTGCCACGACTCCTTCCCCAGACATCCCTATGCAATAAAGCCATTAATTGCCTTTCCTGCCAACCTATGTATTCTTAATGATTGCTGTCTTTCGTAGGTAACTAGCAGAAGACCAGAGCTTGGATAAACAATGTTGATACTAGTCACAAAACTTGTTTACTCCATGACTTGAAAGGAAATCTATTTAAAAACTTTCATTCATAAGAAGAAAATAGTTATACACAGAATAAAGAAAGAAATCATTCACACAGAGACATTGACTGTTAAAACAAAGGAACCAGACAGAGCACACAGTCAAAAGGAAAACAAATCAAACATACAGAAAGTTGATCAATATCCATTACCATATCCTGATACATACAAAAAACTAAATAATTTTCTGTTGAATACACAATAAAAAGTTAAAATATACAGTAAAAGTAAAAACACAGTAAAGGATATTGACAGGTTATCAAAGTAAAAGTGTATCAGTGTCAAAGAGTATTAGATGAAAGCCTAAAGTGACTAAAGCCTCCAGCGTGAAAGTTCAAATAGCAAAGAGTATAAAGGGCTAAAAATCAAACCATAAAGGCCAACAGTACCACAATAAATGGCATAGTGCATGAAAGCAGTTCAATAGTTGTCTCTATCTTCTTACAAGAATATATTTTTATTTCCTAGATTAAATCTCAAGTTAGTTTGAGATATTTTGTAATAAAACTTTTGTATAATTACTTCACAATTCGAAGTATGTAGGGTGGATTCCCAGACATTTCTATAGAAGTTTGATCAAGAGACTATAAAGCTAGTGTATCATTGACTGAGCCAGCAAGCTGGATTGATGAATAAAGACAAAATATTTCACAGGATTCATGTGTTCGGCAAAGTGCAGACAAATATTTTCTCATGTTGTTGTTATCTTTCTTAAAGTTTTTCCACAATCTTTAATGTGTTTCTGAATCTGAATGATATAACTGGAACAATATCTCAAAATTTGTTTAATTACACTCAGTTTTAACAATTATGCTTATAAATGTTTTCAAATAATATCTAAGTTAAGGAATTCTTAATTGCTCCTTAGTTTAGGTTGTTTCTCGCTAATCCAGATCAAATGATTCTTAGTTTCCCTTTGCTTTTGATTACCCCCTATCCCTCGTTTAAGCCTCAGTATGAGAACCCTTAATTTCTCTCTCACCCTGATTCAAACCATTTCACCCCCCTGTTCCAAAGACCTATACTTTACTCTGCTAGCTTGCCCTTTGAACATTCCCTTTAGTGAGTTGATCCAGTTCTGCTGCCCTTCTATTGACTCCATATCCCAATGGTCTAGAGACATCATTCTATCCATTTGTTTAAAGAATCCTACCACTCGATCTCAAATACAATTAAAAAAATCCCCTGAACATTCATAACTAGCCTGAAATCCCAACAAACAAAGCTAAATCATATAGAGAGAGTCCTCTCTGAGCCTAGGTTGTCTAGAGCCTATGCTCCAAAAGTGGTATGTGGTTACCTTGGTGATTTCTTTCTTTAACCTTGAAAAATTATTGGGTGATAAAACTATCTATAGTTCAACATGAGATCAAGACATACAAAAATGATAAGTCTGCATGGAAAAAGATTTGACCGGTAAATCTAGGAAAGTAACAACTATTAATGTTGAGGTTGGAAAGATGCTTATGGCAATTTTCATATACCTCTTTCCTTTAATGGAATGGATCTCAAATTCAGTCCCTTTTGATGAAAAGCAAGGAATGATCCGTGTATTCTTTGAGTTTAGGGATTTGAATGAGGCTTGTCCTAAAGATAATTTCCCCACTCCGTTTATCAATCAGATCATTGATGAGTGTGTTGGAAATGAGGTGTTCTCCTTCATGAACTATTTTTCAAGATATAATCAAATAACTATCTGTCCTAAACATCAACACAAGATAAAATTTATTTTCCCCTGGGGTACATTTGTGTACAAGAAGATGCCTTTTGGCCTAAAAAATGCCAGAGCTACTTTTCAGTGGGGCATCTCTTATTCTTTCCACGACATCAAGCACATAATAGAAAAATATTTGGATGACCTAGCTGCTTGTTCTCGAAAGATAATTGATCATCCACATCACCTTCTTTTGGTTTTTGAATGATGTCATCACTATAACAGTTGGTTGAATCCTAATAAATGTTTTTTCGCTGTCACATCTGGTCGATTATTGCGATTAATTGTGCCAAACGAAGGGATTCGTGTTGATCCCTTCAAGGTTGAGGCAATAATTTAGTTGCCTCCCCCATCAACGTTCATCAACTTTAGAGTCTCCAAGAGAAATTACACTAAGATGAGATTTCTAGATTTGACTGGCACATCATGTTATATCCTATGCTTTGGGCATACCAGATGTATGTTAATACCTCCATGGGTTTTAATCCTTTTCAGCTATTTTACATTGTAGAATAAATATTCACTATGGAATGTGAGATCCCATCTCTTAAATTATCAGTTGAACTTCTTCCAGAAAAATATAGTCTTGAAGAATGCCTTATTCATTTGGAACATCTCGATGAGAAACGTTGGGATGCAACCATAATGAATGAGGCTCATAAAAAGAGAGTAAATATCCAATATGAAAAGACTATGCGTCTTAGGGTTTTCTTTGAAGATGACCTTGTCCTGGTCTATGACTAAGATAAGGACACCTTGGGGGTAGGAAAGTTCAAACCCATGAGGTACGGTCCTTTTACCATTAAAAAGGGCTTGAATAAAGGTGCATATGATTTGGTTGAATTCGATGGAAACGCGTTGTCAGAGCCTAGAAATTGGATCTATCTGAAGAAGTATTATGCCTAGGTTTTTACTTAGCTTTTCTTTATTTTGTAAATATTGTACATAATTGTTTATTTATGTCTATGGGTCTCGTGGTAATGTTGGTATTTCAATCTTATTTGGTAGGTTTCGATGAGTGATCTGGTGTATCGAGGATTCGCTAATGGTGCTAGTAGACATACTTGGAACTTAGCTTCTGCTGCTTGGGTAATATATTATCCATCTGGTTAGTTGTTAGTCTCAAGAGGCATATGTATCAGTCCTACATCCAATAATATGGCTGAATACAGTATTTTCATTAATTTACTATCCAAAGCAATATCTTTTGGTATTGAACCATTAGTGGTTTATTTGGATTCACAGCCTGTGGTGTCTCAATTAAATAACATATATTGTGTGAGAGATCCTTTATTACATCACCACTTTTTGAGAGTGATATTATTACAAACATCATTAAATTTCATTACTTTTATTCATATTCCACGATCAGAAAATTCATTTGTTGATTATATAGCTAATCAAGCATTAGATTGGCACATTAATCATTCATCTCAGTAAAATAAAAAATACCATAAAATAATATGTATATATGATCAAACCATCACGAAACTGTCTGTATATAGATAGGAATAATATGTCCAAAATTTTACAAAATGTGGAAAAACGTCCAACAAAATTAGGGCTTAAGCCCAATCATGTCCATAAAATATCAGTCATCTAAATCTAACTTTTTGGGCCCTACCATGGATGAGCGCCATGGAATAAGACGATGGCATTTTCCACCCATCGGAAGAGATGCACCCACTCTTATGGTACTCCTACCACTCGCCTTTGAATAGCCTCAAGAAGATCCTCTATGGCTACCATGGGAACCTAGCAAGTCAAACTCTCCAAGTTTCTTTGAACTATATGAAGGACTCTCTTAGCCTCAACTGCTGCTCTCTCTGCATCTTTTCCACGATGCCTATGCCTTGGTAGACCCTAAGGTCTCACTGTGTCAACATCTCCATCATGATCAAATAATCTTGTAATGTTTTTGTTTCACGAAAAATAGAATTTTAACTTCTTAAGATCATATTCAAAATCCAAAAAAATCAAATAACATAAAAATCTAAAAATTTTAACCAACTTGCCCCATGAAGCACCCTTAGGAAGGGCCAGATCTGGTTCCTCTTAATAGTCTACGCTTTCACAGGGGTGGTCATCTAGCTATGACTTGTTCCTCCCACCAAAGGAAGAACTTGCCATCAAATTTTGCTCGGGTGACTTTGCCACTGCCTAGTCGCTTGATCAGGTCTACCCATTCGGCCATCTTCAGATCCTTGGGACTGCTAATGGTATTAGACACTCTGGGTTGATGTTTTAGTACTCTCTCAAAGAAAAAAGAACAAATTATGCTACTATAGTTGAAATGCTTCGTTTTCCCTCATCTCACTGAAGACAGTTTCTTCTTCATACAGGTCAAGAGCCCTGTACAACAATCAAAGACTTTCCAACGAAGACACTCTATCGCCAAGAACATGGCAGGTTGAGAGGCCTAATGTAGAGCTTTCAATCCTGCCACTCCGACAAGGGTAAGGAGCATAATTTTGATTGGCAGGCTTCTCACATTATTGATTGGAATTCGAGATCTAACCTTGCTTGTCTTTGGTGTGCAGTAGATATCTATATAAACTGAGACATTTAGGCTTCCCTAGCCCCTCTCCTTTAGATCAACTACATCCATTTTTTGGGAAAGTCTTGTAATGAAGTAAATATATTCTACATCAATTTTTAAAGGCATTTGATCTATCATGAAAACCTCTTGCTCTGGATCCCAGTAATGGACAAGCATATCTAGCAACCAAGTTTGGGTTTCATGTTTGACATCTTTAAAATTTTGAACAATCGACATCTTCTTAATGCATCCAATGCCATTGGATCGTCTAAAAATTCATTATCAACTTCACTATGCTCCTTCTCCTTCCAAAAGAATGCCATCCTAAAAATTTAAGAAGATTCATCCATTAAAAATTAGAATTTTCAAAATTTTCTACACGTACGTGACTTCTTTAAATGACAGTTGTGTGTACACATGTCTTTGCCTTTGAAAAATTGCGTGTATGGATTTATAGATGCGACTTTAAAAGGGTTGATCCACACACATGCATAGACAAATTCAAAATTAAAATTTCTACGGTGAAAAATCGATTGAATCTATTCAAAATGCGTAAATTAGATGACATTATGGATTTAGAATTACCTGGAAGCCTTCATTTGATGAATTGGTTGAGAAAACTGTGAAATGGAGCTATCCAAATTTCTCTCCCAAGCTCTCAAGCTCTCAACACTTGCAAGTTAAAATGAATTTTGGTGAGTTGAAATGTCCTTTTATATTAAAACTTTAAAAACCCACTTTTATAAAGTTCATAATTTTTAAATTTTATTATTTTATAGCCATTTTAAATTTTGGCTTGAAGTGTTGGGGGAGGTTGTTTTCTAGGGTAAATGAAGACTTTGTGATATTTTTGCAAAACTTTGACTCTACGATTGTAGACCTATCATGGCGGGTATCGTTTTTGTCATGAGCATATAGGTTAGGACATATCACTTTTCCCACTGCATTATGCATCTTAACCTCATACTACGATATTTTTCCATAGGGTTGACCCCATTATGTTGAGGTTTTCAAACCACTTTCATTCGTTTTCTTATAAAATCATAACATAATGATAGAGACATTCCTTACATGGGATTCCTAGTTAGAACTCCGCTAGCATATGTTTCCCATGCTGCAAGAAATGCTTAGGAACAAGATTCCTCTTTAGTCTTGCCATGACTTCGCAATGAAGCCTCATTTCTATTATTCTTCACTATTGTTCTAGGTTTATACCCTAGAGGCTCCCATGTGTTAAGTTGTACCGTTTCATTTCTTATTGACTACCTATACCCTTTTGGCCTTACTCTGATTTCATTTGGACTCGTGTATAAGCCACTTTTGACTATGACCCTTCTACAAGTTCAAACCATGCATTCATTAGCCTTTGCGACTTGACACCCCTTATCCATGGAAAGAACATTCCTTTGAGAGTTGACGACCAATTTTCGCCACCTTGCTTTGAGCATAGGAATGTTCTAGGCCTAGGAACTAGTGCACCTTCCTTTAACACTCGTTCTTTCCACTCTACTATAAGCATTCTTTTATTTTTTTTCAATCTTTAAATATGAAAAAAGACAAATATATATATATAATATATATATATTTATATTAATATATATTCCAAAATAGCGAGACCATGACATTTACTTATATATTTGACGACAACAAGAGTTAGTTATGTCTCCATTGAACAAAGCACTCAAAATAAGTCTTTCCTTCATTGGGATGGGACTTAGTTCGACTTTAGGAGAGCCATAACCTTGCTCTTGAGTTAGTCCTCCTCTGGTTGGTTATCTCTTCCAATCATATGGAGAGTTTGATAATGCCTCCTGCATTGCAAACTTATACAAAGTTATTTTATTCTACCATAGAGTCACATATGAGTTGTACTTTTGTTCAAGGGAAGTCAACCTATGTCATCCATTCTGTGGTGTCTCTTGACTCATTTTCAATCGACCATACCCGACTTTTCAAGTTATCTTCAACATCACAATAGTTATTTGGTCCTTTGCACGTGCTAGTTAAGAAGGTCTCCATTGACATCTTGTTGGCGACTCTTCTCTTATTGAATTCGACAAATTGCTATGAGATTAGGTCTAGATCCGCACCCTAGACCTATTTACATCATTTATGTATGACCTTGTGCTCAACATCGATCATTATCATGGGTCTTTGACTGAGTGGTTTCCCTTGTGTTTGACGTCAACTTACATTATCACACATTGGGATTCATGCAGTATGTTGGTTTCCATTTGACCCTATCAGTGGATTCCTCACCTCTATGTTAGCTCTCATTATTAGTTGGTTCAAAGGATTTTTGTCATGAGCTAGCCACGGCTTGTATACCTCGGAAACGTACTTCAGAATGGTTACTTCATCTCTTTTCGCCTGAGTTTTTCCAAATTATTGGCCTGCGGGTTACACTCATGTTGGTTGATGTGGGATGCCTTAATGTCTTCCTTCCAGCAAATATTTTCCCATCGACTCCAACTCATTTCTTTGGGAACAAGATATAGATTCATTTTTTCAATACCTTAGGGTTTTCAGTCATTAGTGGCAGACTCCTTCGCTATCGACAGTGAGAATACATGAATGTCTCCTGATTGATAGATTCTCTCAAGTGTTCGAATTTAGCACATTTATTTGCACTTATTAGATTGTACTACGTTATCTTGACTCTCATCATCATTATTGGTGACTTGTCTCGTGTTTGTTAATGGTATACATCAATGATTGGTAATCAAATGATTTTTTGCATAGTCGACTTTAGTGTTGATTTTGGGTAGCATCGGATGTGCTCTAACCATGAAATTTGGTGGAGAGGCTAAGGAACATGAGATCTCCAAGATCCAGAAATCGATTGGAGAAATTCAACTCGGATGAGGAGTTATTAAAATAATTATTTTTTAATGGGTTTCTAATTCTAAACTTAAGAAGATAAAAATATTAATGTGTATTAATAAAATATGGGTGAGAAATTTCCAAGTGATGAGGATCAAGCTAGTTCTAATCTTAGCCATTGATTAGGAACTTAAATCTCAACCATTGATTCATCAACATGAAAAGTATAAGAGGAGGCTTGAGGGTCAATTGGAGACACACCAAGTGATCAAAAAATTCAATTTTCTGGGACGAGGTTTGCTAAGGAAATTGACTTAGTGATCAGAGTTGCAGTGAGGGGCAGTTCAACAAGGGATTTTCATTAGAGGCTGAAGAATACATAGCAAATAGGTTGCGCAGTACTGGGAGAGACAACACAGGTCCTATAAGGGTTGACGCAGAGGCCAAAGAGCTAACATAAAGGATGTAGAAGGTTGACGTGGGGTGACACAGAAGCCATAGAGGTGGACATTGGGCCTCAGAGGTAGCGCTGGGGAGATTCTGTGGTGCAAACTAGGAGAAGATCAACAAATTCTAAGCTCGGAAAGGGTGATGTAGTTCCAAAGCAGTGCTTGGAGAAGCTTTCACTGTCCATCATGGGGAACAACCAGAATCGTTGTGGGGTTTGATCATCTAGTTGCTGATTTGCCGGAATATCTGTCTCTGGATTGAGGTACTATTGCCAAGGATATTCTCTGTTGGGTGAGCTATTTTTGGCACCCTAGATGTATTCATGAATCTGATTAATAATACAAACCCTCTATATGCTGGCAGCTACATCGGTTTTCCCGAATTGGGTTTTTCAGGGGACAATTGTCCAAAAATAACAGTGTCCCTTGTATTATTGTCTCAGTTTATTTCAGTGCATGATCTGTATATTTGTGAAGACTGCAATAGTGTTTACTTTGATGTTTATGCAATTAAATAACTTGTTAATGTAAATGAAAAGTAGGAGATTGTAAACTAGTAAATGCAATAGGCGTTTCTGATGTATTAGACTCAGGAAATTTCACATGGTATTAGAGCATTGCAGATCATAGGTGATTGAAGACACTAACCAAGAAATTTGAGAGTTTGCAGTAGAGAAGCAGTTGTCTCAAGAGACAACTTTGTTCCAGAGTGTTAAAACTAGAAAATAGGGCCAAACTCGATTTGGGTCATCTTATTTATGGCAGCTGATATTTTCTCTAGATTCCTCTTATCAAGAGGTGTAGGATTGATCTAAAGATCATTCGATTCTGACAAGTATTTATGGAGATATGTATTTATTTGTATTTACTTGACAAATTGTCAAGGTAGGCCAATAGTTAAATGTGGAGCACACATGCCTAATGAATCATATAAATACAAGAGAGGTTGATTCATTTTCTCATCATCTCATCTCACTCATTTCTTCTCTCTCCTTAGCTTTGGGTTAGATAAGGAGCAGCTCACACGTGGGAAAAAGGAGGACGCAGTAGGGAAATAAGGATGTAGAAAGGAGGATGCAGAAGTTGTTGAAGGTCTCTTTGACCACCGTTGACCAAGTGTTGACCTTAGAAGAGTGCGATTTTGGTGTGGTTGCCTCTCCTAGGCAGGCTGCATTTTTTTGCACAAAAAATGAAGCAATATGACCTTAGGTTTGAACAACATTGACTGCCCTAGTTTGGGGCAGCAGGTTAACTTCAGTCAACTGCAGTTTGACTGTGTATTTGGGGTTTTTTAAGGGCTGAATCTTCAGGATTTTCGAAGACTAGTTGACCGAGAAATGGAACAAACATACTGGAGGTCAATTTCATCTTGTTTGACTAAGTTTGACTTTGTTGATTTAGGGTTTTCTGTTGCTGATATAAAATTACATAATTGTGATTTTGTATTATTTCTCTCTGCTAAAGCATTGAAGATAAAAGAAGATTTGATCAAAGAGTTTCCTTGCATTGGGGTTTATCCCTAGATAGCCGCAAAATCTTGTGTCTCTTGTCTTGGTTTGTTTCTGTTAATCATTTAATGTTCTATCCACATTTTACTTTATGTATATGTGATTGCTAATTAGTGGCTAATAAGAAGAAAAGAAGTAAACCACTCTAAGCATAGAACATACCATAATTTAAAATGGTATCGGAGCTGAGGTGAAGACAAAGCCCAAGAAAGAGAAAGAGTAAGAGAAATCATCGAAAGTTGGCAAGGATATCCTAAGAACTACATGGGGTCCTCAACAGTCTTCCCCACCAAAGACAAGCTCTGTGAGAAGTCTGACTATCATGGATGGAAGATGTCTCTCGATTTGACTTTAGAAGATCAGGAAGTGTTGGACCATGTGAGAGGAATTATTGTTGTGCCTCCATCAAATTCATCAAATGCATCCACTGCTTCCAGAAGTAAGTGGACCAACGAAGAAGTCAAATCAAAGAAGATCATCTAAGACTCTATCGACAAGCACCTAGTGGCCTATGTTTCCGAGCTAACCACCTCCAAGGAAATCTACGATAGACTGGTGAGTTTATTTAACGCTAATGATGTAAATCAAGTTTTGTTCCTTGGAAATAAGCTGAAGGAAATTAAGGAAGGAAAATATGAGAGTATTTAAGCATATTTCTTAAGGATCACCGAGATCAAGACTGATCTCCTATCTATCAAGGAAGTAGTTCCTGACAGGAAAATGACTATCACAACTCTTGGTGGATTGCCACCTGAAGGATATATATTCAGGACTACTCTCCTCAACAATAATGTCATCCAAAAATTTGAGGAATTGATGGCTACATGTATTCAAGAAGAAACAAGGATGGAAGAGCAAGAAATTCCCACACTTAAAGGCAATCCCTCTGTCTTTTCTTCTCATGCTAAAAGAAGAAACAATTCTGGGGCTAAATCCAAAGGAAAGGTTGGACCGAATGGTGGAAGAAAAGGACAATGTTACAATTGCAACAAAATGGGCCACTATGTGAGGGAGTGCCCTGATAAAAGGGACTCACACCATGACGATGACCAAAATCGCTCTCAAGCCAATCAAAGGAATGGCAGGTCCAATGGCAGAGGTAAAAGAAATGCTGGAAATCAAGGAAGAAGACAACCCTTCAAGAAGGCAAGAAGCTCCAGGTATGAATCTAACTTTGTTAACAATAAGCAAGATGAATATTGTCTACCAACGACCCTCTCTACTACTGCTCCCCCAGACTCACTAGGAAATTGGCCTATTGATAGTGGTGCCTCAAGGCACTTCATTGGTTTCAAAGAAGCTCTCTCTAATCTGATAGAGAAGGAGACCAACCTAGAAATTGTTCTTGGGGACAACGCAAAATATCCTGTGAAAGGGGTAGGGAATGTCACTCTTCAATTGAATTAGGGTAATACAATTCATTTGCAAGAAGTCCTATATGTACCTAATCTCAAAAAGAACTTGGTGTCCGTTTCGGCAATGGAAGACAAAGGGTACAAGGTAACCTTCATTGATGGCAAGGTATGTGTATGGAAAAAGAATTTTAAAGAAGCTTTCACTCTTGGGTTTCAAGTCGATTCATTATATCAAGTCAGAGGAAGTCCACTTGGTATCATGTCTTATGACACATCACTTAAATATGAACTATGGCATCAGAGGTTTTCTCACCTTCATTATAAAGCTCTACCCAATGCAAGATAAATGTTGACAGGGATGTCTAAGTTCCGAGTTGAGCAAGAAGGTGTATGTTTGGGATGTGCCAAAGGGAAGCTCAAAAGGGGACCATTCCGCTCAAGACAAAGCAAGACCTCCAATATATTGCAGTTGGTTCACTCAACCATATCTGGTATGATGCCTGTGAACTCCTTGGGAGGATATTTATATTACCTCACTTTTACAAATGACTATTCTCGCAAGACTTGGATATACTTCTTGAAAAATAAGGATGAAGTGTTCACTTGGTTTCATCACTTCAAAGCCTTGATCGAGAATCAAACCAAAAAGAAAATCAAGATCTTAAAGACTGATAATGGGACTGAGTATGAATTGAATGAGTTCCATGACTTTTGCAAAAATGCTGCATTAAGAGGGAGACTACAACACCATATACTCCTGAGCAGAATGGTGTGGCAGAAAGGAAGAATCGTACGATTGTGAAAGCTGTCAGTGCTATGCTCCATGATCAAAGACTTCCAAAGTTTCTATGGGCCGAAGCTATGAATACTACCGTCTATGTGCATAACCAATGCCCTCACCAAGAATTGGGTTCCAGGACTCCTGAGGAAATGTTCACTAGTAAGAAACTTGACGTATCTCATTTTAGAATTTTTTGAAGTCCTGTATGTGCCGAAGGAGAAAAGGAATAAATTGGGTGCATCCAGAAAGAAAGGAATGTTAGTGGGATGTAGCGAAAATACTAAGGGCTATAGAATCTATGTGGTTGATCAAAGGGAAGTTGAGATTAGCCATGATGTCACCTTTGATGAAGATATGGCTCTTAGTAAAGTTGACAATATTCCTACTCAAAGGGGACCAAAAGATGCTGACACCAAGGAACCGAAGGAAAAGGAAGATGAGATGATTCCCGATGTGGAAGAACCTATGGATCCTATTGATCCCCCTCTATAAGAGCCTTCCTCTTCTAGGAAGAGGCCTTCATGGCTTAGTGGGACACTAGATGATGCTGAAGGACACATTACACACAGAGGGACTTTCTGGGAAAGTAAGAAGCCCTCCAGGTATTCGGGATGCTTGACCATCATGAGAAAGATCATCCAAAATGAGCCTTCATCATTTGTAGAAGTTGTTAAGCATCACACATGGAAGGATGCTATGACTGAGGAATATGAGTCCATCATGAAAAACGATGTTTGGGATGTGGTCCTTAGACCCTTGGACAAAGAAGTTGTCACTTCGAAATGGCTTTACAAGATAAAGCATGCAGTTGATGGAAGCACTGAAAAGTATAAGGCTCGTTTTGTCGCTCATGGCTTCTCTTAGAAGGAAGGTATAGACTATGATGAGATATTTGCACTTGTTTCTCGATATACCACCATCCACTCATCATAGCCCTTGCTGCATTGCAAGGATGGAACCTACATCAGATGGATGTCAAGACCGCATTCATGCGTGGTTCGATAAAAGGGGAAGTCTATGTGGAACAACCTGAAGGATTTGAGATTCATGATCGAGAATCTCACATGTGCAGGTTGAAGAAAGCCATCTATGGGTTGAAGCAGGCACCCCGAGTGTGGTATGAGAGGATCGATAACTACCTGATGAAGCTAGGATTCACTAGGAGTGAAGCCAACCCTAACCTTTACTTTAAGGTTGAAGATGAAAAACCTCTCATACTCATGTTGTACATTGAGGACCTCTTTGTAACAGGTACAGACACTCTCATTCTCAAATGTAAGAGGGAGTTGGATTCTGAGTTCGAGATGAAAAACCTAGGACCGATGCACTATTTTCTAGGACTGGAAGTCTGGCAGAAACCAGGGGAGATTTTTCTATGTCAAGGAAAATATGTGGTGAAAATATTGGAGAGATTCGGTATGGTGCACTACAAGCCCGTGACTACCCAGATGGAGCTTGACTTTAAGAAGTTAAGTGGTAGTGCTGCCAGACCTGTTTTACGAAATGCTACTGAGTATCGTCAACTTGTAGGAGCATTGATGTTCTTGGTGAACTCCCATCCAGATATATGCTTTGCAGTCAACACGTTGAGTCAAAATATGGTTGAGCCTCACCACACACATTGGATTGGTGTCTAGAATCTATTGAGATATCTTCGTGGCACAATCACTCATTGGTTGAGATACATTGCTAGAGATGTGAGACTACTTGGATATATCGACGTTGTTTGTGCAAGTAATATGGTGGACCAAAAGAGCACTTTTGGGTGTTGTTTCTCTTTGGGATTTGCCTCGATATCCTAGATGAGCAGGAAGCAAAATTTGGTGGCTTTGAGCACCACCGAGGCAGAGTACATTGCTTCTGGTATGCCCTCTTGTGAGGCAGTCTGGTTGTGGAAGCTCTTCAGTGAGCTGTTTGGATTCACATTGGATACTATCGTGATCCTATGTGACAACTAGAGCGGGATTTATTTATCAGAGAATCCTGTATTTCATGATTGCTCCAAGCACATCAATATCAGGTACCACTATATCCGAGATATGGTAAAGAAGGCAGTAATAAGGCTCCAACATATCGGTACATATGAATAGGTCGTCGACATTTTGATGAAGCCCCTAGGAAAGGTCAAATTCCTGACTTTTCAAGAATGACTTGGTGTCGTTGAGAGACCCTCTTATGAGGGTCGTGTCTGATGCATATATTGAGCTCTGAGAGCTCCATGGGGGGGTGCGGGGTACTTCTTGGAGCGACATGTGACCACAGGGCGACTCACTATCCCCTGGTGATGCACTATGTACAGGGTGAAAGGTTCAACCTTCCCCTATGACACCCCGTGGTGACTGTAGGCCAAGATGATTAGTTCTCCTATGGGCGAGGATGATTAGTTCTCCCATGGCAACTGTAGGAAAAGATGATTAGTTCTCCTATCAGCTAGATGATTAGTTCTCCTGGGCAATTGTGGACAGGATGATTAGTTCTCATGGGATGACTATTGGACAAGATGATTCATTCTCCTGTGGACATGATGATTAGTTCTCCTATCGAGGCATCCTACCCATGCAGTCTAGGAGTCATGGGAGGTACCTCTTATCTGATCAATGAGTAGGGAAATGGGGTTAGGGACCATTAGTAGTACTATCGATGGATGCATCATTGTATCCACCATACTCCCTATGCTAGGATGACCTCCATTGATCTGGGATCAATGATACTGATCTGGGAACAATGATACTGATCTGGGATCAGTGAGAGTGGTATGAAACACTTTGAGACTGACTTCAGGTCAGTGGAGGATGGTATGATACATCCTCGATCATTTCTTCTTCTTCATAGTTCAGCAGAGCAGAGCCAACAGGGAAAGGCAATGCATTTGATGGCTAGGACAATATTGAAGGTCAGACGGATTTAAAATTGGAAACTAGGGCCAAACTCCATGTGGGCCATATTATTTATGGTAGCTGATATTTTTCCTAGATTCCTCTTATCGAGAGGTGTAGTATTGATCTAACGATCATCTGATTCTGACAAGTATATAGGGAGATATGAATTTATTTGTATTTACTTAATATATTGTCAAGGTTGGCTAGAAGTTAAATGTGTGGCACACATTCCCAATGAATATATAAAAACAAGAGAGGTTGATTCATTTTCTCATCATCTCATATCACTCATTTCTTCTCTCTCTCTCCTTAGCTTTGGGTTACACAAGGAGCAGCTCACGCATGGGAAGAAGGAGGATGCAGTAGGGCAAGAAGGACGCAAAAAGGAGGATGCAGAGGCTGCTGAAAGTCTCTTTGACCAACATTGACCAATCGTTGACCTTAGAAGAGTGTGGTTTTGGTGTGGTTGCCTATCCTAGGCAAGCCACATTTTTTGGCATGAAAATCGAGGTAATCTGACCTCAGGGTTGACCAGCGTTGACTTCCCTAGTTTGGGGCAGTAAGTTGACTTCAATCAACTATAGTTTGACTGTGTATTTGGGGCTATTTAAGGGTTAATTCTTCAGGCTGTTCAAATACTAGTTGACTGGGGTATTGACCAAGCATATTGGAGGTCAATTTCATCTCATTTGACTAAGTTTTCTTTGTTGATTTAGGGTTTTCTACTGCTGATATAAAATTACAGAATTATGATTTTGTACTATTTCTCTCTGCTGAAATACTGAAGATAAAATAATATTTGATTAAAGGGTTTCCCCGCATTGGGTTTTGTCCCTGGCTAGCCACCATATCTTATGTCTCTTAT
Source organism: Pinus taeda (assembly GCA_000404065.3). Lineage (NCBI taxonomy): Eukaryota > Viridiplantae > Streptophyta > Pinopsida > Pinales > Pinaceae > Pinus > Pinus taeda. The sequence goes on along the minus strand of APFE030033197.1, from coordinate 26,255 downwards.
ACTGGCTTGTTTTCTCTTGACCGTTTAATGTTCTGTCTGCACTTTACTTACTGTATATGTGATTGCTAATTAGTGGCTAATAAGAAGAAAAGAAGTAAACTGCTCTAAGCATAGAAAATACCATAATTTAACATGGTATCAGAGCTGAGGTGAAGACAAAGCCCAAGAAAGAGCAAGAGCAAGAGCAATCACCGAAGGTTGGCAAGGCTATCCTAAAAACTACATGGGGTCCTCAACAGTCTTCCCCGTCGAAGACAATCTCCATGAGAAGTATGACTATCACAGATGGAAGACGTTTCTCGATCTAACTTTAGAAGATCAGGAAGTGTTGGACCATGTGAGAGGCAATACTATTGCGCCTCCATCAAATGCATCCACTGCTTCCAGAAGAAAGTGAACCAAGGGAGAATTCAAATCAAAGAAGATCATTCGAGACTCTATCGACAAGCACCTGGTGGCCTATGTTTCCGAGCTAATCACCTCCAAGGAAATCTACGATAGACTAGTGAGTTTTTATAAAGTTAATGATGCAAATCAAGTTTTTTTCCTTAGAAATAATTTGAAGGAAATTAAGAAAGGAAAATATGAGAGTATGCAAGCATATTTCTTAAGGATCACCGAGATCAAGAATGATCTCCTATCTATCATGGAAGTAGTTCTTGACAGGGAAATGCCTATCACAACTCTTGGTGGACTGCCACTTGAATGGTATATATTCAAGATTAATGTCCTCAACAATAATGTCACCTCAGGATTTGAGTAATTGATGGCTAGATGTATTCAAGAAGAAACAAGGATGGAAGAGCAAGAAATTCCTGCACTTAAAGACAATCCTTCTGCTTTTTCTTCTCATGCTAAAAGAATAAACAATTCTGGGGCTAAATCAAAAGGAAGGGTTGGACCGAAGGGTGTAAGAAAAGGATGATGTTACAATTGCAACAAAATGGGCCACTATGTGAGGGAGTGCCCTGATAAAAGGGACTCACACAATGACAATGACCAAAAACACTCTCAAGGAAATCAGAGGAATGGCAGGTCCAATGGAAAAGGTAAAAGAAATGCGAGAAATCAAGGAAAAGGACAACCCTTCAAGAAGGAAAGAAACTCCAGGTATGAATCTAACATTATTAACAATAAGCAAGATGATATTGTCTACCAGTGGCCCTTTTTACTACTGCTCCCCTGGACTCACTGGGAAATTGGCTTATTGATAGTGGTGCCTCAAGGCACTGCATTGGTGTCAAAGAAGCTCTCTCTAATCTTATAGAGAAGGAGACCAACCTAGAAATTTTTCTTGGGGATAACGCAAAATATCTCGTGAAAGGGGTAGGGAATGTCATTATTCATTTGAATTAGGGTAATACAATTCATTTGTAAGAAGTCCTATATGTACCTGATCTCAAAAGGAACTTGGTGTCTGTTTCGGCAATGGAAGACAAAGGGTACAAGGTAACCTTCATTGATGGAAAGGTATGTGTATGGAAAAATAATTTTAAAGAAGCTTTCACTCTTGGGTTTCGAGTCGATTCATCATATCAGGTCAGAGGAAGTCCGCTAGGTATCATCTCTTGTGACACATCACTTCAGTCTGAACTATGGCATCAGAGGTTTTCTCACCTTCATTATAAAGCTCTACCCAATGCAAGACAAATGGTGATAGGGATGCTAGAGTTCCAAGTAAAGCAAGAAGGTGTATGTCTGGGATGTGCCGAAGGGAAGCTCAATTGAGGGCCATTCCCCTCAAGCCAAAGCAAGACCTCCGATATATTGCAGTTGGTTCACTCAGACATATTTGGTATGATGCCTGTGAACTCCTTGGGGGGATATTTATATTACCTCATTTTTACAGATGACTATTCTTGCAGGACTTGGATATACTTCTTGAAAAATAAGGATGAAGTGTTCACTTGGTTTCGTCACTTCAAAGCCTTGATCGAGAATCAAATCGAAAAGAAAATCAAGATCCTAAGGACTGATAATGGGACTGAGTATGAATCTAATGAGTTCCATGAATTTTGCAAAGAGTTTGGCATTAAGAGGGAGACTACAACACCATATACTCTTGAGCAAAATGGTGTGGCAGAAAGGAAGAATCATAATTGTGGAAGCTGTCCATGCTATGCTCCATGATCAAAGACTTTCGAAGTTTCTATAGGCTGAAGCCGTGAATACTGCCGTATATGTGCAAAAATGATGCCCTCACCAAGAATTGGGTTCCAAGACTCCCGAAGAGATGTTCACTGGTAAGAAACCTGACGTATCTCATTTTAGAATTTTTGGAAGTCCTATATATTTTCATGTGCTGAAGTAGAAAAGGAATAAATTGGGTGCATTTGGAAAGAAAGGAATCTTTGTGGGTTATAGAGAAAATACTAAGGGCTATACAATCTATGTGGCTAGTCAAAAGGAAATAGAGATTATCCATGATGTCACCTTTGACAAAGTTATAGCTCTTAGCAAAGTTGACAATCTTCCTACTCAAAGGATATCTAAAGGATCTGACACCAGGGAACCGAAGGAAAAGGAAGATGAGACAATGCCCGACGTGGAAGAACCTATGGATCCTATTTATCCCCCTCCACAAGAGCCTTCCTCTTCTAGGAAGAGGCCTTCATGGCTTAGGGGGACACTGGATGATGCTGAAGGACACATTGCACCCAGAGGGACTTTCCGAGAAAGTAAGAAGTTGGCCAGATATCCGGGATACTTGACCATCATGAGCACAATCATCCAAAATGAGCCTTGATCATTTGCAGAATCTGTTAAGCATCAAGTATTGAAGGATGATATGACCGAGGAAAATGAGTCCATCATGAAAAACGATGTTTGGGATGTGGTCGTCAAACCCCACGACAAAGAAGTTGTCACTTCAAAATGGCTTTACAAGATAAAGCATGCAGTTGATGGAATTGCTAAAAATTATAAGGCTCATTTTGTTGCTCGTGGCTTCTCTCAGAAGGAAGGTATAGACTATGACAAGATATTTTCACCTGTTGCCTGATATACCACCATCCACTCGATCATAGCCCTTGCTACATCGCAAGGATGGAACCTACATCAGATGGATGTCAAGACTGCATTCTTGCATGGTTCCATCAAAGAGGAAGTCTATGTGGAACAACCTGAAGGATTTGATATTCATGATCGGGAATCTCACGAGTGCAAGTTGAAACAAGCCCTCTATGAGCTGAAGCAGGCACCCCTAGCATGGTATGAGAGGATTGATAGCTACTTGATGAAGCTAGGATTCACTAGGAGTGAAGCCGAACCTAACTTTTACTTTAATGTTGAAGATGAAAAATCTCTCATACTGGTGTTTTACATTGACAACCTATTTCTAACAGGTGCAAACCCTCTAATTCTCAAATGTAAAAGGGAGTTGGCTTCTGAGTTCGAGATGAAAGACCTAAGACTGATGCACTATTTCCGAGGACTAGAAGTCTGGCAAAAACCAAGGGAGATTTTCCTATCTTAAGGAAAATATGTGGTGAAAATATTGGAGAGATTCGGTATGGTGGACCGCAAGCCCGTGACTACCCTGATGGAGCTTGACTTCAAGAAGTTAAGAGGTAGTGCTACTGGACCTGTTTTATGAAATGCTACCAAGTATTGTCAACTCGTAGGAGCATTGATGTTCTTGGTAAACTCCCATCTGGATATATGCTTTGCAGTCAACACATTGAGTCAAAATATGGTTGAGCCTCACCACACACATTGGATTGGTGCCAAGAATCTGTTGAGATATCTTCATGGCACAATGACTCATGGGTTGAGATACACTGTCAGAGATGTGAGACTACTTGGATATATCGATATTGATTGGGCAAGCAGTGTGGTGGACTGAAAGAGCACTTCAAGGTGTTGTTTCTCTTTGGGACTTTCCTCGATATCCTAGATGAGCAGGAAGTAGAATTCGGTGGCTTTGAGCACCATCGAGGAAGAGTACATTGCTGCTAGTATGGCCTCTTGTGAGGCGGTCTGGTTGTGGAAGCTCTTCAATGAGTTGTTTGGATTCACATTGGATACTACCGTAATCCTATGTGACAACCAAAGCGAGATTCGTTTGTCAAAGAATCTTGTATTTCATGATCGCTCCAAGCAAATCGATATTAGGTACCACTATATTTGGGATATGGTACTGCGGGGAGAAATAAGGCTCCAACATATCGATACAGATGAACAGGTCACTGACATTTTGACGAAGCCCCTAGGAAAGGTCAAATTCTTGACTTTCCAAGAATTACTTGGTGTCATTGAGAGACCCTCTTATGAGGGTCGTGTTTGATGCATATATTGAGATCTGGGAGCTCCAGGGGGGCGGCGGTGCAGGATACTTCCTCAAGTGACATGCGACCATGGGGCGACTCACCATCCCCTGGTGGTGCACTATGTATAGGGTGAAAGGTTCAACCTTCCCCTATGACACCCTGTGGCAACTGTAGGCCAGGATGATTAGTTCTCCTATGGGCGAGGATGATTAATTCTCCCGTGGCAACTGTAGGATAGGATGATTAGTTCTCTTGTGGGCTAGGATGATTACTTCTCCTGTGGCAATTGTGGACAAGATGATTAGTTCTCCTACGACGACTATTGGACGAGATGATTCGTTCTCCTGTGGACAGGACAATTAGTTCTCCTGTCAAGGCATCTGACCCATGCAGTCTGGGACTCATGGGAAGTACCTCTCATCTAATCAATGAGTAGGGAAATGGGGTTAGGGACCATTAGTAGAACTATCGATGGATGTATCGTTGTATCTACCGTACTCCCCATGTTAGGATGACCTCCATTGATCTGGGACCAATGATATTGATATGGGATCAATGAGAGTGGTTTGACACACTATGAGACTAACATTGGGTCAGTGGAGGATGGTATGTTACATCCTTGATCATCTCTTCTTATTCATAGTTTAGCAAAGCAGATCCAGAAGGGCAAGGAAGTGCATTTGATGGTTGGGATAGTACTGATGGTTAGACGGATTAGCAGATAAAGTTATCCCTAGTTGAGAGGGAGTGTTAAAATTGGAAACTAGGGCCAAACTCCATGTGGGTCACCTTATTTATGGAAGATGATATTTTTACTAGATTCCTCTTTTCGAGAGGTGTAGGATTGATCTAAATATCATCAGATTTTGACAAGTATTTATGGAGATATTAATTTATTTGTATTTACTTGACAAATTGTCAAGGTGGGCCAACAGTTAAATGTGCGGCACACATGCCCAATGAATCATATAAATACAAGAGAGGTTGATTCATTTTCTCATCATCTTATCTCACTCATTTCTTTCTCTGTCTCTCCTTAACTTTGGGTTACACAAGGAGCAGCTCACACGTGAGAAGAAGGGGGACACAGTAGGGCAAGAAGGACACATAAAGGAGGATGCAGAAGCCGTTGGAGGTCTCTTTAACCATTGTTGACCAAGTGCTGACCTTAGAAGAGTGCGGTTTTGGTGTGGTTGCCTCTCCTAGGCAGACCACATTTTTTTGGCATGAAAATCGAGGCAATCTGACCTCAGGTTTGACCAGCGTTGACTGCCCTAGTTTGGGGCAGCAGGTTGACTTGAGGAAACTACTGTTTGACTGTGTATTTGGGGTTGTTTAAGGGCTGATTCTTCAAGCTCTTCGAAGACTGGTTGATCGAGAAATTGACCAAACATATTGGAGGTCAATTTCATCACATTTGACTAAGTTTGACTTTGCTGATTTAGGGTTTGCTGCTGCTGATATAAAATTACAGAATTATGATTTTGTACTATTTGTCTCTGCTGAACTATTGAAGATAAAAGAATATTTGATCAAAGGGTTTCCCTGGATTGGGGTTTGTCCTTGGCTAGCTGCCAAATCTTGTGTCTCTTGTCTTGGCTTGTTTTCTGTCAATAGTTTAATGTTCTATCTACACTTTATTTAATGTATATGTGATTGTTAATCAGTTGCTAATAAGAAGAAAAGAAGTAAACTTCTCTAAGCATTGAACATACCATAATTTAACACAGAGCCATAGAGGAATAAGGAGGAGTGATGCAGTGCAGAAGAGGTGATGCAGAGGCTCACATAGTGCCTGTATCATCATTCTGAGCTGGGAGAGGAAGACACAGTAGCTAGGAGGAGCCTATGCAGTAGTTGTGTCAGCCATCAAGGGCAACGTAGAGGCAAGGAAGGGAAGATCAAGCTCATGCAAAACCATGTCATCTTGTTGAGCCAGGAAGGATTTACGCAGTTGGCCGAGTGGAGTAGATTCAACCCACACAGAGATTGCGTAGAGCCTAAAGGGCTCAGATTCTTAGAGTTGCTAGAGCTAAGGGAGTTGTACAAATTTTGATTTGAGGATTTGGTGCGATGTTGTTTCTGTGAGCAGAACAATGGATAAGGACACTGAACCAAGGTAGAGGGAGGCACTACCTCGAAAGATTTCTAGCCAATAAATCTAGATCCAGGTTGTAGCGGCAAAGGAGGATTGGAGAGGAGTGATTCGACTGTTGGCCAGAAGATTTCCGAGAGGTAAATCAATACTCAGAGGGAGTCTAGAGAAGAGGAGCAGAGATGGAAATGAATGGGTTGAGGGATCAGGATAGATTGGACGGAGCATCCAATTTTTTCATCTGGAAGGCTAGGATCCTGGAAATCCTAGATAAACATCACATCAAGGACTATGCCTTGAAGGTTGTTGTTGAACCGGTCGACATTGATCCATTGAAGAAATACGAGGCCTAGGTTAAGGCCAAGCGTATGATCCTGGATGGGGTCAAATATCATGTAGTACCACACATTGCTGAGAAGAACATAGCAAGGGAGATGTGGGAGACCTTGACCACCTTGTATTAGGGCTCTTTTGTGCAATGAAAGATGTTATTAGAAAATCAGCTAAGATAGTACAAGATGTATAAAGGAGAGGAGATAGATCCCTTCCTTCTCAGGTTGTAAGGGATTCACGACTAGTTGACTTTCATGGGGTCTACACCAGATCCAGAGTTCATGATTAGGACTGCCTTGAATGTAGTCTCTAAGGAGTGGGAGATGTTTCTCCAAAGTACTTTGCACAGAGCAACTCTCCCCAGTTGGGAGGAGATGTGGGAAGCTCTTCGATAAGAAGAGATCAGGAGATTAACAAAGGAAGGGAATAGTGGTAAGGGACTTTGAATCAAGAAAGAGGAGGATGAGGATGTATCTCTCGCATCAACAGGACAACAGGGGCTATAGAAGAGGAAGAAGAAAGACATCTCCAAGGTCAATTGCTTCAACTGTGGAGAGTTGGGACATTATGCCTCTCAGTGCCCCAGGAAGAAAGGCAAGGGAGAAGCTTCTGACTCAAAGGATTCTCTAGCAAAGGTAGAGAAGGATGTTGAGATTGATGACGATTGTGCCATGAGTGCTCATTCACCTCTAGAGAAGAGGTGGGGAGACTTGGAGTTGTACTCGAGAGGACTACAGAAGAGGGGCAGGATCCTTGAGGTGCCCAAACTCTTAGATCACATATGGCTAGAGGAGCCCTTAACAATAGTAGCATGATGGCAGGTGTCGGGTGGAGCAATGTGTAATGGAGCGGCAAGGTAGTGCTAGAGTACAGAAGTCTATAGCAGTGGAGTGGAGGTTGCAATAGTGCAAGAGGCACAGAAGAAGCTACATCAACGAAGTGGCATCATAGGGAGCACATGATAGCAACTGAGGTAGCTTAAGCATCACAAGGCTTCTAGACTGACCAGGTTGTCAGTGGTTGAGTGAATTCAGTTACTTATTTCTTGGTAACTGAGTTGCAGTGCAACAGTTAGCAGTGGCAGTGCTATGGGTAGCATGGGTAGCATTTTTGAGAGGGAGTTGCAGTACATATGTAGCAGTGGTAGTGGTTGTTTCATGGGAAGAAGTACAAGAAGAAATAGTACAATGGATGTGGGGCTGTAGGCCAAGCATCAACACAAAGGACTGATGCAAAGGATTAGTGTGATGCTTCTATGGTGAAGCATTGCTAGAGCACATTCCTCGCTAAGAGGAAGTGTTGATTTTGGGTAGTATCGGATGTGATCTAGCCATGAAATTTTGGTGGATAGGCTAAGGCACATGAGATATACAAGACCCTGAAATTGTTTAGAAAAATCCACTTGGATGAGGAGTTATTAAAATAATTAATATTTTTAATGGGTTCCTAAGTCTAAACTTAGGAAAATAAAAATATTAATGTGTATTAATAAAATATGGGTGAGAAAATTCTAAGTGACAAGGATCAAGCTAGCTCTAATCCTAGCCATTTATTGGGAACTTAATCTCGGTCACTGATTCGTCAACAAGAAAAGTATAAGAGGAGGCTTGAGGGTAAGTTGGAGACAAATCAAGTGATCAAAGAATTCGATTTTATGGGATGAGGTTTGCTGAGGAAATCGAGTTAGTGATCAGAGTTGCAGTGAGGGGTAGTTCATCAAGGGATTTTCATCCAAGGCTGAAGAATACATAGTAGAGAGGCAGCACAACGCTGAAAGAGGTAGTGCAGGCCCTAGAAGGGTTGACGCAGAGGCTGAAGAGCTAATGTAGAGGACATAGAAGGCTAGCGTAGGTGACACAGAAGCCGTAGAGGCTGACGCTGGGCCTCAGAGGCAGCAGTGGGGAGATTCTATGGGGAAGACTAGGAGTATATCAGAAAATTCCGAGTCGGGAAAGGGTGCCACAACTCCTAGAGGAGTGACACAGTTCCAGAGAAGTGCTTGGAGCAGTTGTCGTTGTCCAGCATAGGGAATAGTCAGAGTCGTTGTGGGCTTTGATCATCCAGTTGTTGATTTTCCAAAATATCTATCTCCAGATAGAGGTACTAATTCCAAGGATATTCTCTATTAGGTGAGGCGTTTCTAGCACCCTAGTTGTATTAAAGAATTTGCTTAATAATACAAACCTCTTTATGTTGCACTGGTTTTCCCGAATTGGGTTTTTCCGGGGACAATTGTAAAAAAATAACGGTGTCCCTTATGTTATTATCTTAGTTTATTTCAATGCATGATTTATATATTTGTGAAGGCTGCAATAGTTTTTACTTTGATGTTTATTCAATTAAATAAATTATGAATGTAAAGAACAAGTCGGAGATTGTAAACCAGTAACTGCAATAGGGGTTTCTGATGTGTTAGATTCAAGAATTTTCACATTTAGTTCATTTATTCCCATAATGTAGAAATATACCATCTGTGGTCAGTGAAGACCTTGGGTTCTGTCAGCGTCTTGGTTCACTTGTTAGCTCCTTCATTTTATGCCAATTCTAGAAGGCACCCCTATATGTTGTAGTTCATCTTAGCGAAATTCTATATGTTGACACTAGATTTTATGTAGTACCACTATTCCACCTATATGACATGGTACTATTATGAGGATTCGTTATGCAGCATCAGTGATCACACATTCTTCGAGTATCATTGATCATATTTTCTTCTATATGTGATATTGACACATAGCTCCGTTTTGTTCCTTTGCAGGTATGATCAGATGATCCACTATGTGTTCTTGAGTCTTCTTTGTACACTTATGTATACATGATGGATCTGCTTTATACTTGATCAATGGGCATGATTTACTATTTCGGAGCATGGATGCCCACCTCAGACATAATTTTTCTTTATGATTCCTTATACAAGTATTCAATGGGTTGGAATATGGTGATCTCCTGTCAGGTCCTCAAATGATCTCTCTTTATACTTAATACATTTCAGCCATCATGTACCCCTTCTGACCTCATATATTAGGGGGAATAGGTTATAGCATCATTCACCACTCTTGTAATTATGATGCTCTGATATGGCCTTGGGCATCCCTTTCCCATTTAGACCTGATCATTTATTAAAAAATAATATTTTTAATTCCATATGCGACTCTTCCCTTTAAAAAGTGCGTACACACATGGATACCATAATACAAAACTTGCGTACATAACTTAAAATATGAAAAAATAAAAATATTTCCTATTTCTTGGGTGAGGTTTATGGGTTTCACCAAAAGCCCACCTACAAGAGCCTGTGGCCTAACTGAATCAACTGATTTTTGGTGGTATTTATACACCTCATGGGAAGGCCTAAATCAGAGAAGGAGATAGGATGTCGACATTATAGTACTTTTTGTCCCAAGATGGAGTCTATTTTTCCCTGTGCCTCCTGCACTCCTAATCGTAGGAAACCCTTGTTTCCTTGCATACATGTTCATATTCCATTATATGACATCCTTTTGCACATGCATGAGAGGTGATATTTGAGGCTTGGGTTGGACGGATCTAGAGGAAGGCTTCCTTGGTGTTGTGGTTGGATCAGATCGTATTTTGACACTACTATTTGCTGATATCAATAAAGAAGCTTTGTCTTGTTCCTGATATGTTATGATCTCATGTTTTTTATGATTCATGTCTAATATATCATGATTTATATGTTTATTCTTGATGATCTAACATGTTTATTATGCACACACTTTGAACTACTTAGTATGTATATGCTTCTTTGAACTATGTTGCAGGTCTAATCACTTTGGAGGAAGCAGACAGGTTGGACCCTACAAGATCAACATCAAACATAGGACCTATGGGTACTCCTCTCAAACCCAAATTTAGCAGTTTGCATGGTTTTCTTGCTTGAACATATGCTTCTTATTGATATTCTACCTTCGATCTATTGAGGTTTTCAACCCTTACCTTAGGGAAATTGTCCCTTCCAGCATTTGTTGGGCCATGCCTTTATCCATGCTTAATTCTTGTCCATTAACTGATTGATTTTCATTGTTACAAGTTGAGCACTCTCTAGAAAATAAAAACAACACAAAATCATTTATTTTTTTAGTTCATTTAATTGGATTTCTTCGCTTAGTCTCAAATTTAGATGATCCGATTAGTTCTAATCATAATTTCATGCATTACTAATCTACCAAGGTTTTTATTTTCATTATTCTATTTGATTTTTTAATAGAGTAGAAATTTGATTTCATTATGCCTTTTTGATTCAAAGTCTTATAATAGAATTGAATTTGATTTTACAATTAGCATAAGGATTTCGATTTAGTTCAATATCTTGAAAAATGTGTAACTAGGTTTAGTCTTCATAATTATTGTAAATTATAAAATGAAAATAAATTATTATTATTGAAGCATGGATTTCATTCTCAAGTTCTTTTATTTTATAGTTCAAGCACCGATTGAGTGCTTCTAGTATTTTTTTCTAGGTCTAAGAGTAATTGGCATATATTGAATATGTTGTAAAATGTAACTAGGTTTGGTCTTCATAATGAAACGATCTTTGTAAATTATGAAATAAAAGAAACAAAATTATTTTTGTATGCCTTGCTTCATGGGTTTCATGAGAAAGAGGTTTATTTGTTAGTGGCTCCCATTGAGAGCCTTAGGATTTATTATTGAGTTAAAGAGTCAATTTCAAGTACGAAGAAGTTCTTATTGAGCATGAGTCAATGTATATGTCCATAAATATGTCTAAATATCCCTCCAAAAGACAAGCACAGATCGCCTCTTGATGTCGATCTACCAAATGAATTAAATAAACTCATGTTGGCTCACTTGAAATGACACATATATTCAAATGTTAAGATCGGATTAATATATGGTTGAACTACTATAAATACCCAGCTAGGGTCTTTGCAAAAGTGCAGTGCAGAATTCAAATATATTTGAAGTTTTTCAATGGGTAATTACAGTCAATCAAATTCGGATGACCTGAGATTTTCGGTACTAGTAACAGTCAACTATTCGTGGATCTCTATCTGAAGTTTAGATAAATGATGGCAGTCATCAAGCTCAGATCTCCAAGGACGATTTCTCTGAAATTTGGGTGATAGTCACAATGATGGGAAAGGAGTCTAGCTTGGATGTCAAGATATATAATGAACTCAGAATTGTGATGAAGGAATAGCAAAAACCTTTCACGATGAAGGGAAAACGAATATACAAGAAAGGAGGATCTATAGTTTACAATTTGGATGCCTCTATGATGGAAAGTGTTATAAAGTTGAAAACTTGGATGAGGAAGGCTAGAAGGATCTCAGATCTGGCATGAAGGAACAATGAAGACATTGTAGAGACTTCATATGAGGCAAGTACCGTTCAAAGTTATAATGGAGACAATACTTTGATGAACTTTGTGCTATGACTTGGTGTAGATCTACTATAGTCTCGGTGCAACTACTATAAGAAGATATCAGTGCTATGATGAATTCACGATGACAAGAGGGATCAAAGGAAAGAGGAAGATAAGACAATGTATTGGTCTTGGAGTGGCTACCAGTTCAAGATTCTTGCTCTTGGTCTTGGTATTCGTCAATTGGAATCTCTATGAGAAGAATTTGTGCAGGTTTTCCTCTCAAAGAGTGAGAGGTTTTAACCCTAGCAAAGAACCAACATCTTGTGTTATTTTCTATATTGTTTTGGTAACTATTTGATGAAGTAAGAAAACACACTTTAATAATAACAAGAGAAGATTGTGTTAATAAGAAAAGGTAAAAAGTACCTCACAAGTAGTTATCATCATTAGAAGAATATTGTTAACCTTATTTCCCTAGATTCTTCAACATGGTATCAGAGCTAAGGTGTTGAAGTCAAAGGAAGGGCATAAAAGAGACACTCAACGTCTTTGTGTTTCAAGACCTACATCAAAGATTGAAGAATCAGTCTACAACAACATTCTACAAAGACAAGGGCTTTTGCTTATATAATCAAGGAGACATTCTACAACAACAAGATTGGTTAGGATAAGTGCTACAGTGAGACTGATTTGGATCCTTATATGATGTTCTCGGATAATTTCATAGTCTCAATGCTAGATCATAGGGCTCAGAACTTGAGTACATGCCAGCAGTTTCGGTGCCTCTCACAGTCTCATTCTATGATAAACAGTGATATCAATAATCTCACAATGACATGATCTCAACAAACTAGTGAGATTCGCAACCTCAGATTGAATAATTTTTCTATAAAAAATACAACCTTGAAAACTCAGATTCCCATAGCTTGATCATGCATACCTGATGGAATGTAGAAGCAAATCATATACATCATAGTGCTTAGAAATAGGTGATGAACATAGCAAGTAACCTCAATGCTCTATGATTCTACATGATGATGCATACTACAAGGTTCCATAGTCCACTTGTGTGACAGCAATACAGTGCCATCTCAAGTATGTCAACAATTTGTTAATCCTAAGGATCAGATGTATAAGTCAAAGTATCCTGAAGGCAAGAAGGAAAGTTTCCTATGATTTCAACAAGGATCTCATACGGAGGAAGCATCAATGCATCTGTTTCAACCACCTTCAACATGATCAATGTGAAGATTTCGTCTTCACATGACAAGTAAGTATCTTTCATTCTATAATCAAGTTTGGTTAAATGACTTCTTATTTTCAAGGAGATCTATAAATTGGTTGGGTCATCGAAATTCCTTGCATAAGAAAGGAGGATAGATATAAGTCCCTATAAGGGAAGTCATTGATATATATGGAAAAGTCTCTGAAGGTCAAGCATTGTTTGAATGCATGGAAAAGGATCAAGGGAATCATAGGATTCTTATGCAATCAGTCAAAGGTCCTCTCATCCCTATGTAACATAGGAAACATCAAAGAGATATATGAAATGCTAGAAGATATATTCTCTGGAAATGGAGAAAATAAGGTCATATCTTTTAGACCTGATCTACACAAAAATAAAGGTATCAAATAATGAAGAGATATCTTCACAAGATCTCAATTGGGAGATCTAAGGGAGATGATAAGAAGATAATCGTCATTGTTCTTAAATACACTAACTGATAAGTAACATGTGTCCTTGGGATAATAAAGTTACCTCATTTATAAACTTGTGATATATATGCAAGATAAAAAAGGGATAAGTTGTGGACAAAAGTGTTAAAGGCTAAAAGACTCAAACATTTGTAGAAAGGAAAGGGAAGTTTCATCCTCAAGAAAGACATAACAGTATAGCTAAGATCCAACACTATGGAAATATTATGGAAATAAAACTCATATCACCGAAAATATGGAGATAGTTGAAAAGGACTAAGGGAGTAACCGATCTCTACTATGGTTCAAATGGTCTCCCTCACAAAAGGGTCTTATCATAAGCTCCTATTTTTTTTTAATTTTTTTTTTTGGGATATGACCATGATAAATAATAAGATGCATTACCACATCATGAAAGCATTAGAAACAAGAGCTCGTGATATCACCATGGAGAATCATGAAGGACAAAAGGATAAAAAATCCATGACAATCAAACATCAAGGATATAGCTCTTGGGAACCCCATTGAACATTGAAGGAAAGGATGAAGTCATATAAGACAACGCTCATCATACATCAAGTCAAAAAGGAAACATCTGCTAGATGGGGATATGCAAGATCCTCAATATTATCTGATGGAATCCTCATTGGAAGGTTCAGTAATCTAGAAAGGAAGAAAGTGTTTCATCAGGAACTCCAACTTATGGAATTCATGGGATGATGGTATGGTGACATGAGAAATTAAGCAAATCAAGGGATTGAAGATATTTTCAATCAAGGAAGTTGTTGGAAGAAGCCTAGATTACCTAAAGGTAAAATGAGGTATGTATGATTGTATTTAGTATTATAAAGTCATGTTGTATGGTTACAGGTAACATGGATCACTACTGCTATCTTGAGAATCATGATCAAAGGAAAAGGGTCTCCTCCTTTGAAAGGATGTAGGAAGGCATAAGTTACACTAGATTAAATCAACATAATATGTCCTCATATGAAGTATGAGGTGGTTGACTAGAATTACAGAACTTTGATTGGAAGCTCCTGGGAATGGAATGTGTAAGGAAGGAAGACATTGTGAGATATGCAACCATGATGAAGGCAATAAACATCCAAAATACCAAGAATATTTGACTAGGAAATCTCCTGGAAATATATGAAGACTCTGATGGAAGTCTGAAAAATATGGAGACCCTTGACAATGGATATCTTTGGGAGATGTGTCAACATGTATGCAAGATGCTAATACCTGCAGGAAGATGTCATGATGAAGATCCATCTCGTAAGGTACTATTTGACTTAATGTTATGTTTTGATTTCTTGAATAATATTTGGATGAGTACATGCAGGGCTACTGGAACAAGAGTTGTAAGTGCAAGTACAACTAGCGTTCTTGTGGTGGATGGAAATTCTTGAAAGAAGCATCATAAGAAAGAAGTAGCCATGTGAAGAAGGGTCCAGATATGTACCCAGAAGGACACTTTCCACGAAGAAAGGAATGACATGATGAGCCAAGGAGGAAAGTGATCGATGGCTAATGCCCTACAAAGAAGCTCGACTGAATTTCATGACATGAAGGAAATAAATTGATGAAGCGGTTGAAGGACCCACAAAGAAGAAGCTATTGATGAAAAGAGAGTCCCCAGTTGAGAGGGACCTCTGAAAAGTCCCTAATTAAGGTAGAGCCTGGGCAAGTCCCTAATCAGACAATCTTGGCTACATTCCTTTATAGGAATGGGCATATATTCCCTAGTTAAGAGGGAGAGATAGACACAACATTCTTGTCTTCAATTGGTAAGAAAGAATGGAGGATTGGGTAATCATCTGGAATTCGATGCTCTTTGAGGATGTGTAGCAAATCCAAGATAAGAGTAGGCAAGAGGACCAATAGTCTTTGAGGGGTGGGAACCCAAGATAAGAATAGTCCTAGAAGGTCATACTCAATGAACACCTGGGTGGGTATGAACCTTGAGAGATAATGATGAAGGTGTCTATAGTCATTGGTCTCGCCAACATTGTGTTGCGATCTGATAAAGATGTTAGTCAAGGCCTTGTTGTGGAAACAATTTTGGTTACTATGATGTTATACAAATGGGCTACCAATTTGATTATTTTTATGAGAAATTATTCAGATGGAGAATGACCAAGTACCATTATGAATACCTCCCTAGTTAAGAGGGAGTATTGTAAAATGTAACTAGGTTCGGTCTTCATAATGACATGATATTTGCAAATGATGAAATAAAAGAAATAAAATTAGTTTTGTATGCCTTGCTTCATGGGTTTCATGAGCAAGAGGTTTATTTGTTAGTGGCCCCCATTGAGACCCTTAGGATTTATTATTGAGTCAAAGAATCAATGGCATGTATGAAGAAGCTCTTATTGAGCATGATTCAATGTATATAAGTATATAAATATGTCTAAATAGCCCTCCAAAAGACAAGCACGGATATTCTATTGATGTTGGCCTACAAAATGAATTAAATAGACTCATGTCGGCTCACTTGAAATAATGGATCTATTCAAATGTTAAGGTTGCTGAGTATATGGTCGAACTACTATGAATACCCAGCTAGGGTCTTCTCAAAGGTGCAGTACAAAATTCGAATATCTCTGAAGTTTTTCGGTGGGCAATTACAGTCAACCAAATTTTGATAGCCTGAGATTTTTGGTACTAGTCACAGTCAACTATTTGTGGTCTCTCTCTAAAGTTTGGATAAATGATGGTAGTCATCAAGCTCGGATCTCTAAGGATGATTTCTTTGAAACTTGGATCACAGTCATAGTGACAAGAAAGGATTCTAACTCAGATGTCAAGATACATAATGAAATCAGAACAATGATGAAGGAATAACGAAAAATTTTCATGATGAAGGGACAACAAAGATAAAATAAAGGAGGATCTATAGCTGATAGTTCAAATGCCTCTGTAATGGAAAGTGTTATAAAGTTGATCACTCAGATGAGGAAGGCTAGAAGGATCTCAGATCTGACATGAAGGAACAATGAAGACATTACAGAGACTTAAAATGATGCAACGTATTATTCAAAGCTATAATGGAGACAGTACTTTGATGAGCTATGTGCTATGACTCGGTGTAGATCTACTATACTCTCGTTGAAACTATAGTAAGAAGATATCAATGCTATGATGAAGTCGCAATGACAAGAAGGATCAAAAGAAAGAGGAAGAAGTTAAGAGAAGACAATATCTTGGTCTTGGAGTGGCTACTAGGTCAAGGGTCTTGGTCTTGGTATTCATCAATTGGAATCTCTATAGGAATAATTTGTGCAGGTTTTCCTCTCAAAGAGTGAGAGGTTTTAGCCCTAGCACAGAGCCAACATATTACATTCTTTTCTCTTTTGTTTTGTTAGCTATTTGATGAAGCAAGAAAACACACTCTAATAATAACAAGAGAACATTGTGCTAATAAGAAAAAGTGAAAAGTACCTCACAAGTAGTTATCATCGTGAGAAGAATATTATCAACCTGATTTCCCGAAATTCTTCAACAAAATACCCTATGGGCACATTGTATATTGTAAAGAAAAATTTGTTTGTCTTTAAAGTGTCAAAATTCCCTCCAAGATCAAGTCAGCCTAGAAGCTATCAAGTCGGCCTACATGAAGAGCCACGTCTACCCTTGAAGAGACCTATATATAGAGAGGAACCCATCCTCCATTATCATCACCCACTCATCTCTCATTCTATGCAAAGAAGATGACAAGAAGAGGTCGAAGAATAAGGATGAATTAGAAGTGCTTGGGCTAGTTCTCTCTCTCGTAAGCAAGTCAAAGCTAGGATTTTTCTTCACAAGGGTCATCTCTGGTTCAATCTAGGAAGAAGGTGAAGAAATTTCAACCCCCACTATGGTTATCAATTTTCCTTATCACTCCATGCATTTAGTTTTAAATCCCATCATGATAAAATTCTAAAATCTGGAAATGACAATAATTTCTGAAAACAAAAATTTAGAGATTTCACAACTGCTGAAATTGCAGAAATAAAATACAGCAAAATTATGAGAGCCACATGCAAAAAATAACATAGTGATTTTTGGTCAATGTGACCCTGGAAAAACCCCCTACAACTCTTGGGGATGAGAATAAATGTGCACTTAATTCTCACTCTCTATTTTTTAACTCACCCACTTAAATAAAGACCCACTTATCCTTTTATTTCCATAGTCACTTTTTCACTTTCTAATTCTTCATTGACTTTAATAAAGTCACCTTTAAATTAGAATGTAACTTTACTACTTATAAAGTCACTTTTAAATTAGAGTGTAACTTTACCGCTTATAAACTCACTTTTAAATTAAATTGACTTTACCACTTATAAAGTCACTTTAGTAGAGAAGTACAAATAAATTTGGACACTTTTCCCTAGTTCAAAGGTTAAAGCTTTAGGGAACCACTTGTCCTCTGGTACCCAACCCAAAACAGCACCGGAAAGTACTCTTCCTATATGAAGCACAACCTGCCCAATCTGAATCCGTGTACCCTGCCAGTCCCACTCCGTCACCTTGTTTATAATCCAAACCAAATCCACAGTCCCCTGCAAGTAATGAAGAATGTGTTTTGCAGCCATCCAGTGCACTTTCCTGGGCTCACACATGAACTGACTCATAGTGTTAACTACAAAACATATACCTGGTCGAGTGTTGACCAAATACATCAATTTACCAATCAGCTTTCTGTATAGAGTAGGATACACCAACTTGAAATCAGAAGAGTGAAGCTTCTTCCAACTAGTGATCATAGGTGTAGACATGGGTTTTCAGTCCTCCATGTGAAATCTGCTAAGAATATCCACAATGTACTTCCCTTGTCCCGGGAAGAAATGCCCCTCCTCCTGCCACACCTCCAATCCCAGAAAGTAATGCATCAAGCTGATATCCTTCATCTCAAACTCTGAAGCAAGATCTCTCTTGCAGCTCTCAATGAGTCTCTCTGCACCAGTGATGATCAAGTCATTAACATACAACACTAGAATGAGAGGCTCCTCACCCACCACAATGAAGTATAGGTTTGGATCAACCTCACTATTTGTGAAACCAAACTACTGCAAGTATGTATCAATCCTAGAGTACCAATCTCTAGGAGCTTGCTTCAGGACATAGAGTGTATTTTTCAATTTGCATACATGGGACTCCTTCCCATGCGCCTCAAAGCCCCGTGGTTTCTCAATATAAACCTCCTCCTGAATGAAGCCATTGAGAAATGCAATCTTTACATCCATTTGGTGGATCTTCCAACCCATCTTTGCTGCAATCGATATAATGGAGCGAATAGATGTATACTGAGTTATGGGAGCGAAGGTCTCCTCATATTCAATTCCCTCTCCCTGTGAGAACCCTCTCACCACAAATCGAGCCTTGAACTTCTCGATGCTGCCATCTATAGCATGCTTTATCTTATAGATCCATCTGGAAGTAACAACTGATTTACCTTCAGGCCTCAACACTACCTCCCAAACATCGTTCTTCATAATAGAAGAATACTCCTCCATCATGGTCTCTCTCTCCAAATCTGCTGGCTAGCTACCTCCTCATAACTAGAAGGCTCGAAGTCAACAATGCTTGTTACCAATGCTAAGTAACTACAACACCGCTTAGCTGGTTTACTCTCTCTAACCTGTCTCTTTAGCCCAGAAACTAATGTGGCCTCGCGCAAGGTATCTTGAAGCCACTTGGGCTTCCTCTTCCCTGAGCATACTTCTCCCACCAGAGTGAAATAATTCTCATTATCATCAGAAGCCTGAACTCCTGAAGGCCTGCCAACTGACCTCATGCCTGAATCTGTTCTTGTAGATGCTGAAGTACTGTACGAACTGTCCATTAGTGGAATACCCTGTGAATTGCTCTGTGGACTACCCTACATGCTGCACGAAGAACCACCCACTTGACTCTGAGAACCACTTCTCACTGATGGACCTGACACTATAATCGATGTACCTCCTGATCCCTGACCACTAGATCCCTATGACTGACTCAGTTGCTCCTGAGGGTCTAGTGACTCTGGATACTCTAACTCTTGTGACCTCCTAAAATCTCTCCCCTCCTCGAAATTCACATCCTGCTTGACAACCACTTTCCTCTGTGCAGGAATATAAATCCGATAAGCTTTCGAGGTCTCGCTATAACCCACAAATATGCCCTTTTTTGCAGGGGGCTCTAGCTTGGTCCTGTTCTCCTTGGGGACATAGGAATATGTAAGGCACCCAAAGATACGAAAATGCCCAACATCAGGATTCTTCATAGAAAAAGCCTCATCCAAAGTCAAATTCCCCAAGGCACTATGTAAACTCCTGTTCTGCAAGTACATAGCAGTGTTGCAGGCCTCTGCCCACAAAAGGAAAGGTAACCCTTGATCATGAAGCATGGCTTTGGCAACCCATACAATGGATCTGTGCTTCCTCTACGTAACCCCATTCTATTGGGGGTGGTAAGGAACTATGAAATCCCTCCTAATGCCTACCTCCGCACAAAAATCAACAAACTCACCAAGGGTGTACTCCCCTTCATTGTTTAACCTGAGGCCTTGATCTTCCTACTTGTTTGGGTCTCCACAAGAGTTTTGAACTCTTGAAACCTCTTCAAGACCTCACTCTTGGTCTTCAAGAAATAAATCCAAGTCTTCTTGGAGTGGTCATCAATGAATAAAACATAGTACTCATAGCCACTCAAGGATACATGAGACATATGACCACTCACATAGGTATGAATCAAGTCAAGGATCTCAGTTGCTGTGCTATCACTGCTAGGAAAAGGGGATCTGGAAAACTTCCCCATAGCACATCCTTTGCATACATCAACATGATCAGAACTGAAATCTAGCACACCAGTGGTGATCTCCTGTAATTTTCTCAAGGCCCCATGATACATGTGCCCCATCCTGCGGTGCCAAATCTCACACAACTATGAACTGCTAGATCTATTGTCGGTCTTGTCTCGGGTGCTGCTACTCAATGCCATCAGGGTTTGGAATGATAACTTGTACACCTTGACATGGCACACACCAATCACTCTAGCTGAAGAAGTTGGAGTTCCCCTAGGATATATAAGCACATACGCTCTGCTGAACAACACATCATACCCTTTGTCCTCAAGTGCTGAGATGAATATTAGGTTCTTCTTTATTCCAGACACATATAGAACATCTAACACTTCCAAGGGAGGTTTTGGTCCCCTATCAAATGTCAATGTCCCCACACTGACTGCTCTAACCATGTTGTCATCACCAAGTACTACCTCCATATTAGTATCATCCTCTGAAAGCTTTGAGAAGTACTCTCTGACTCCTAGCATGTGGTGGGAAGTGCCATTGTCATCATACCAAATGCTAGAAGATGCTCTACTAGTAGCAGGGAATGACCACTCCCTCTAAACCTGTATGGTAGGTGATCCTTGTTAGGACCTCATATTGTCCCTTTTTGACCATACATTTTGCTATGATGTTTTAAAGTCCCTGTTATTGTTTTAACCCAATTATTCCAAAGGTACACAATGTTTCTTCTCATCACTATACGTTTAATTATTTTACATATAATCACACTATCTTCATAGTTAATCATTGAATTGTTAGTTGCTGAACAGTTAAAGAATGATGTGCAGTCCACGTTGATGAAACTGCCTGGAGTTTGCAAGACTATTTTTGCAGTTGCTGAAACAGTAAGAACGACACACAAATCTCGAAGCTGAAACAATTGTGATTTGCATTCTAAATTTGACAGCAACAGGGGAACCAGACTGATCATCGAAGAAGCTACTACATTGGATGTAACGACCGTGATCCAAAGACAACATTACTGTAACAACATTTTGTTGATGGGAAATTGATTTCCCTATTTTTGTATATCGGGTTAAAATAGAACTTACAATGTAAATTTGTTGTAATAGATGTCTCCTCTTTATAAAGAGGAGACATCTACATTAAAGGAGGAGGAACAGACTGTGGGGAAGGCTTAGTTGAAGGAACATGACTAGAATCCTTTTTGTAATATGACATATTTATGGATGAATAAAATTTCGTTCTGAACATCTTTTTCTAGTTCTTGTCTCTTGGGGAATCTTGTGAGAAGGACAGGGCCCACCTTCATCACAAGATTCACCCATTATATTTCTGTAGTGTGTTAAGTGTGTCTTTTATCCATACCTTGTTAACAGTACTGTTTACAGAATATTGTTTATACACTTTTGTTGAAACTCAGTTTTCTCTCCAATTGATTGTTGTATTGTTTAAGTCTATTTATAGTCAATTTATGAGTGTTTCATTGGTGATTGAACAGAGTGAGTTGGCAAGATCGATAATCAGAAACAGGTGCTGAAGATCCCTGCTCTAGGAATAGGGTCATGTTCTCTGTTACAACATAGCCCCTATTTTCCTTTGCAAATTGATTCTTTTCATTAAGTTATTCCTTGAATGAAATTAAGCATTCTTTGGTAGTGTTTGCAATAGAGTGTTCTTGCTATAACATAGAGTGGAGTTTCAGTTTGTTTGAACCAAGGTGTGATTGATTTTTACTCCAAATTTTATTGCTTTTAAGATTGACTACATATAGTACGTAATTGCCTTTGAAATAACCAGACTTCCCTGGGTTGACAATTTATATAGCACTTGGTTGTTTAAATTAATAAGAAATTAAAGTGACCAACAATCCTGCATTAGTGGCTCAACAACCTATGAACCCAAGCTCCCAATCAAAGCCCTCTGAGAAGCTCTCTATCTCTGCAGAAGCTACCATGGGTTTTTCTCTCCCTTCCTTATTCTTCTTCTCTGGACGCACAACATAATAGTGTCCCAACTTTTGACAATTCCAACATTTGACTTTGGAATAGTCCTTCTCCTTGTTTTGTTGCTTGTCTTTACCTTTTCCTTTGCCTCCATTGTTGGAAGCTTGTTTCTTTCCTCTGCCCTTCTTGCCTCTTGCTAACAATGCCACATTGTCATCCTCCTTCACCTGTTTGGCTGCCCTAATATGGTTCTTTCTGATCTCATTCTGAATGCAATCATCCCACAAGCTCTCCCAATCGGGAAGGTTTTCCTGTGCAACAATGCCATCCACAAAATTCTCCCAAGTCTTGGGAAGACCATTCAAAGAAATCCTCACCAACTCAGTGGGTGAAATGATCTCACCTACGGCTACCAACTCATCTCTCGCTAAAGTGATCTTTGTGAGGTATGTTGTAGCACTGTCAGTCTTATCCATTTTAATGGCCTTTAGTTTCTCCTTTAGGACCATTTTTCTATTTTCACTGTTATTGTTTTGGTAGTTGTTTGATTTATTTCATATTATAATAATAAGGATCAAAGACAATAAGGAAAAATGTAACACAAACTCTTATCAAGTTAAAGAGAATTAATACATTCATTTCCCTATTGAATTCTCAACATGGTATCAGAGCTAAGGTTATATAAGGGCAACATGAAGATCTCCTCTATCTTGGGGAGGCCCCCAAGATCTGAAAAATTGAAATGGATTTTGGGGGAGAGGCCCCTAAGATTTGAAAAATTGAAATGCCAGAAGAAAAAGAGGAGAATGCCCAATAAACAAAACCACAAATATTTTTTTTGTTAAAATGGAGAATCACTGTAAAAGCTACATGGTGGCAGACAAACTGTCCTTTTACAAAATGTGACTTGTTACTTATAGTATTTGTTAGTTACAATACCATGGGTCAATTCCATGGGTGAATGAATACCATCATCAAGACAGCATTGCGAAATCCTAAGAGGGAAGGCTCTGCCTTCCTCTAACAAAATGCACATTTCTGCCCAGTGACTCTCCTCCAGTCTTGCATTGCGCAATTCTGAGAGGCAGTGACTACTGGCCTAGAAAATTGCGCAATGCAGTCACTGGGCCTGCAACCCTTGCCAACTAAAATTGTGCATTGCGTAATCCCAACACCCAACAGGTGAGTCTGGATTAAGTATTGCTCAATTCCAACAACCAGCTAGTCTCCCAGCAGTCCAAACTACCTTTTGTGTAGTTCTGGCAACCAGTGCCTTGGCCTCCTAGGAAAAATTACGCAATCCTTGCCAGTCAATCACCAAGTACATTGCATGTCGTTCCTCAAGTTTGATTTGATTTTAGTTGACAGATTTCTTTCCATGCATGTCACCATGTCTCCAAATCTAGCAGGTGTTCGTCCACCTCTCAGTAGTTCATGATCAATGGCCTCCAAGAGAGCAGGATCAAAGGACACCGACGGAAGCGCAACTGGAGTAGTAGTTGAGAAAGTGTCTACAAGTTTTCTGATCTATGAAGACACCAAGTTGATTGTATATAAGGACATCAAGCTGAAATGGCAAGAGGTCAATGATGCATTCACAGGCACATCTGGGAAAGACCTCAAAGGCTACCAAGTCTATGTGAACATTCACAAGTCCAGCTTGTACCGGATTGCATGCAGGTATCGCGTGTTCCCATGAGCGGACATAATACATTGGATCGTCTCGCACACTGATCCTGAGATGATGAAATTGAGTAGCATCAGTGGGATGGAGATTGCTACCTTCAAGGCACATGATTATGAACATATGTACCATATGTCAAAGCCAATGATCACCATGGAGACACCCTTCAACATACCCAACAACAATGCCAACTCCAGGGATATCTTGAAGAACTGGGTAAAGGAGCCGACCAAATTCAGGATGACACCCAACTAGGTTTACAAGACAAAGATATTTTAGAAGTCGTATCAATACTTGGTCATCTTTTCATGTCTCTTATATGGCCAAGAGAGCATGGAAACCTTCCCATAGATTTGGGTGATCGTGTTGGACCAACTGGCCAGTGAAGGAAAAGTATGCAACTAGTCCGACATGTTGGCTCACAAGCTAAAGGAACAGGTAACAAGAGCTCAACAGCTGCCCAAAGGTCAGCAAGCATAAATCTACATGTACGCTTACATCTTGGATGCAATCTGTGCCCGTCATGAGTTCCTAGGATTGAAGTGGGCATGGAATGTTGACAGTAATACTGAGAGGGGGGGTGAATCAGTATTATCTAATTCTTTTACCAAATCCTTTTTATTTATACTTTGAATTATTTTGCATACCAATACCATAAATAATGAGCATGAATCAGAAAAGAAGTTAGTCAAATCAAAGAACACCAGATATAAGGTGGAAACCCAATGTGGGTGAAAACCACCTGCTGCAATATGTCTCTATCTTCTTTCAAATTAGAAACTCCTTTTACAATGGTCCTGTACTGGTGCAGTCCTTTACCAGTACGCAGGCTGCAACCTGCAGAGAGCTACAACTCTCTCTCGTTTTCCAGTCTCTCCTGGAAGGGAGCTACAACCCCCTACCCTACTTCTTTTCAAGGACCACTTTTCATAAATTTTCAAACTGGATCCATATACATCAAGTACATGTAAACTATACAGACAGCTGTAGTAACCAGATCAACAGAACAGAGACCAAAACATCTTATCAACAGAAAAATTCAACCAACAGAAGACCTTAAATCAGATACGCAGCTTTCTTTTTACTGGCCTGCGTTGCTACGCACTTCACCCTCTGTCTCACTGTGTATACCCGCAGATCTTCTTCTACTGAGCTGCGTGCCCACGCACTTCTCCTTTCACTGATCTGCATATAGTACGCACCCAATTGTACTATCGCACCGCATACTTACCAACAGGTACGCACCCAAGAGAATAATCGCGCTGCGTGCTGCTACAGAAAGTACGCACCTGAACCACAGTCGCCCTGCGTACCCACGCACTGAACCTTTTACCGTCCCTGCGTACCCACGCACTGAACCTTCGGCGCTCCTGCGTACCCACGCAGTAAACCTTCGGCGCCTCTGCGTACCCACGCACTGAGCCTTCGGCGCCTCTGCGTACCTCGACCAAGGGCTGAAATAAGGTCAGATGCTCAGATCTGAACTCGCGCTCAAGAGATAACCCTTCGCAGATTCGCTTCTAACTTCTCCTTTATAGATCAATCTTTTAAGACCAGGAACCCAAATAAATCAGATCTTAAGATATTCAATCACTCAAAAGATGCTTAGGCCAAATGATCTCCTTTGCTTTATATAGGTAAGCTCTTCCTCAAATCAAGGATCATGGGGCTCAATAATAATAATAAAATAAACAATACCATGGGCCGAAACCATGATAACCCAATACTGTTGGCTAAATACCATGAGAAACCCCACATTTGGGTGCTTAACTGCCTTGGAATGTGTGCACTGGGGTACGCACCGCATGAATGGGTGACCCGCGTATTTGGACGCGGTCCCTGCACGGCATACCTGCGGGTATGCTCCTCCTGAACTGTTCTCCTGCGTACTTCTTTATTTTCATCAAAATGAGAGCCAATGCCTTGGGTGTTGCCATCAAGTACAACATCTGAAACATATAATCATACCAGAACCATAATGCCAACAATCTCCCCCTTTGGACTTGATGGCAACCTCAAAATCTTCAGCTTCATCTCCCCCTTTGACATCAAGGGCAAAGGGTTATGCTCCCCCTAAGAACATGCTCCCCCTGAATATGA
>APFE030033196.1:0-10442 GCA_000404065.3 Pinus taeda | reverse complement strand
GCACCAGTGTTCCCACATTGGGTTTTTCCGAGGACATTGGTCCAAAAACAATGGTGTCACTTGTGTGCTTGTTTTATTTCCTTCAGTTGATAATCTGTGATGTGTTGAGCATGTGCTTGTATTTATTTTCAGTATTTACATGGTAAATAACTTGTTAATTAATCAGAACAAGTAGGCAGAAATAAATCAGAAAAGTACATGAAGGGTTTCTAACAGTTAGACTTAGAAATTCCAACAGGAGCTCCTAGAATAATAATAAAATAATTAAATAAGATGCTTCTAGAGGCTTGGAGATCTATCCATCAGATCTATGAAAGAGGAGGAGGTCATTTGGAGACATCTTGGATTTGTATTTTCTTCTTGTGGAGAGGTTTGACAACTTGATTCTCTACTTCAACAGTAGCCCCGGGACGGAAACCCTCGGGTGATTCAGTGAGATTGGGCGAGTACCCATCTCCCCTTGGTGAATTCATCCAAAATTCACAGGAGAGCTTAGCAGTGGCATTTAAGGTCAGTTTGGGTGGAGGGCCAACACAGCGTGAGAGTAGATTCTTGAGGCTGGTTTATCTCAACTATATGGGTTCTATCAACATGTAAACCCCAATTTATCTAATATAATAAAGCTGAGATTTTTCTTGTTCATTGTGTTATGGGATTGCAGTGCTCTATTTGTTTAATTTTTCATGGCAATCTTCTGTTAAGTGAATGGTAATTTTTATGTGAAGTGTTTGTTCCAATTTTTTTTCATTTGGGACATTATCAACAATGAAAAGTATATCTCAGCCCCATGCATTAAAGTTAAAAGGTCACATCAAAAAGAGCAATGTAATGGTTCTAATAGACACCGACAACACCCACAACTTTTTGGACTCAAATATGGTGAAAAGGCTCAACATTTTTGCATATCCCATGCCCAACATCAAAGTGATGGTAGTTGACGGAAAGAAAATTGAAAAAGTAGGGAAATGCCATAAAGTCAAATTACAAATTCAGGACTAAAATCTATAATCTTTGTTCTACATTGTACCGTCTGCAGTAATCATGAGCTCTTTTTTTGGTACAATTTCATCTATTGCTTGAAGTTCGTCTCTGATTCTAGATATCCTTATAAAGAAGGATGCCACAGTATCATCCTTCGTCATCTTAATAGTTCTTAATTCATTCTTGAGGCTTGCAATTTGACCAATGTTCCTGATTGTGAATAATTTAAATAGCACCTCATACATTTCCTGAGCAGAATCTATGTTGGATGTATATGGAATGAGGTCGTCCTTTACTCCATCCACTATTAGGTTCATGGCCAATATTTCGGTTTCTCTGAACTTTTCTTTCTCTGCTTCACTTGATTCATCTGTAGGCTTCTTGAACTTTCCTCGAACTAAATCCAAAACTTTATTCTTCTCGAAGATGAGATCTATCCTCTTTTTCCATGCCCTGTAGTTGGTGGCACCTTCTAGTTTGTTTTCTCCCTTCATCGAGTTAGACATAATTCTTGTAGATAGTAGGCTTATTCCCTTATATGATCCCTTTAATGATCTTCCTTCAATCTTCTTTTTCCTTCAATAGATCTTTAGGCTGCCTTTTTCTTTTTCTTCTTCTTCACCTTAGCTCTGATACCATGTTGGAAAATTGGAAAGGACATTAGATGTAGGCGCACAACCATGGAAAAACCCCTATATAGGGGAAAACCCAGTCAAGAACTCTTCCTTCACTAATTCAAATGAGATAGACCAAGACCTTAGACCAATAGAACTTCCTCCTCCACCAAGTCAACCTTCCAAGATGATTTAGTAGTCTCTTTTTATCAAGCAGCATCAACCCAACAACAATCCAAAAATTTCGGCTTCTTAGCAACAGAACTTCGACCCAACTTCAGGACTACAGTTTCGATCTAACAATTTCAATAGCTTTAGCCTAGCAGCTTCACCACTTAAACCTTGATGCAACTTCATAGCTTTGACCTTGATGGAGCAGCTTCACAGCTTCGACCTTGATGCAGTAGCTTCACAAATTTGACCTTGATGCAGCAGCTTCACAGCTTTGATGCATCTTCAGAATTTCATTGCACATGAGAGAGAGAGAGACCCAAAAACTTCGATTCCAACTTCCTTCTTGAACTTCGCACTTTTTCTACTTCCAGCTACTGCATTTCGAACCTGTGAGAGATGTGCTTGCTTTGCTCCAATATATAGTGAGTTTGTGAGGTCAAATCCTTTTGTTGAGTTCGACTTTTCCTTTCTTGAGGCCAACTTGGTGGAGGATGCCTAATTGACCTATTTTACAATAAAATAATTTTCTTTCTTGACAAATAAAACCTAAGAAGGGTCTTTTACATTATGATATGGACAACGACACTTAACATAAACCATAGAAGTCTTCAATGGAGACTTTGACATAAAAACAATTGACCCAAGCATGAAACCCGTGCTTTAATAAGCCAATTTATTTAAAAATAAAATTTCTTTCTCTTTCTTTTGACAAATACATTTCAAATATAATTATGAAGACTAACACTAGTTACATTCTTCAACATTCCGATTCCACTTGGTCTCGTTTGGTCCCGCAATTTTTGGAATATAATTTACGAAGACCATTTTGAAACCAAGTTTTCACAAGGGTTTCTAGGACTAGTTTCCTCCTTGATAAGTCTCATTTGCAAACCCTAGCCCTTGAAACTCCCTTGGCCCCTCTTAGAGAGCCTTACACCTTGCTTTTCAAGTAAGAAAACCATACAATTGGGTCTCTCTTGCGAATAGGCTTTAGGAATCACTCCTTTTCTCTTCATTGATTCATCCTTCTAGTGATTCCCTTCATACCGAGTCTCCTCCCATCGGTGAAAGTTCGTAAAGAATAGGGAGCCTTACTTGAGGTGACAGTGGGCTATCGCTCCGTTGTTGCCCTTAACCTAGTAGTTGCCCTTTTAGAATCCCCTTGTAGGACCCTTGCTAGTTTGAGCGGTAACAATGATCAAAATCAAAATGTATTACATAGGTATCGAGTCCTGAGAACTCTTGGCTAGGAATGCCATTGGAAAATAGCAAATACAAAACAAGGTAGACACTAGAACCCAAAAACGAAGAATCTCATGCGTTGTTGGCTACTACAATCCTACCTATAACTCAAAGTCATCAACATCAAAATCAACCATCAATACAACCACTACTCTCTTTTTCATCTTCCTCGTTTGTATCCAATGAAATCTCTACATCTACTGGTGTGGAGGACAAAGCCTCAAGAGTATCACCATCAGCAAAAGTCACAGGCTCTACCACTGGGTCATTAAGATCCATGTTGGCCAATGCTAACTCAATGCTATTGTCCAAACCCATGTCATCAGGACAGACATTGCACATCTTTGTCTTTCCCTTCAACCACTCCTCCCTCTGCCTGTAAATAAGACGAAGGTTGGTGTGCACATGCACCAATGTCTCTGCCTTGGAATGCTCAAGCCTACTCTTCTTCAAACTATACAGATTGAAGATTCCAATTCCTTTCGCAACAAGAGGACGGAGTAACCTGATAGAGGAGCCTCATAGCTAACTATTGTAGAGGAGGGTATGTTGCCCAATGAGTTGCCCACCAAGAATAGGGCTTCTTACACCCCCTGTCTCTAATAACATCATAGCTTGCAAATCGCTCAGTGCCAGTGGAAAACTCTGCAAAGGCATCCTCCACCTCATCAAGGGATGCTCTATCCAAAAATATTTGTCTCAATGCATCCTTCCTCCCCTGTGAAATCTCATCATCCAGGTGAGAAGGGAATTTGCGTGAAGGTCCACCATTCAGCCACTCATGGTTGTAGTATTTTGGATTCAATGAGTAAGCCAAGCAATGCAAACATATCCAATTCTTGCCCCACCTGCCGACAAGAATATCCTGGATAGCGGTGAAGAAGGCCTTCGATAATGTCTCATACTTGGGGCACTCACATTAAAAAATAATGGTCCTCACAGACTCAATCATGGAATCCCATCTTTCATAAACCTCTCCTAGGATGGGTTGGTTTGTATCTGCAAATCACAACAAAGCATTGATAGAGTCCATGATCTTAATAGTAAGATCTACCCTCTCCCACCAAGCATCATCTAATATTGTGTCCTTGACCTTGATCTATCTTTCTCCAAAAACACCAAAACTCCGAAAGAACAATGGACTTGACCTCCCTCAAATAATGATAGATATGTTTACTCATTGTAGATTGTGAGGGCATTGGTATGATTTTGTAGAATGTTGTCGACATGTCGTCCATCCTCATTAAGAGTTCCAATTTAAGGTACATCAAAAGCAATAGATTTGAGTGTTAAATTCAAGGAATGGACAATGCAAGGTGTCCAAAATACTTGTGGATATTTGGCTACCACAATCATGCCAACAACCTTGCAAATAGGTGCATTGTTTACAATGATTTTCACACAAGAATCAACACCTACTTCTTCAATAACTTTAATAGACAACTCACCCATATATTGTGCATCCTAGTATTTTCCAAGAGCCTCCACCGGTTTCAAGAAAACTGGTCCATTCAAGGAAGACACCATAAGTCGATGAGTGGATGGCATGTCGCATTTGTCAATCCATCAAAAACAATACTAACCCCAAATGTTGGCCATGTTGATTTAATAGGCTCAAGCATTTTATCCACCTTTTTCGCCTTACTCAACAATATAGTTCAACGAGAGAGTGTACATGGGGGTGTACAACCCAAAGCGATTATGATGCAGGTGTTCTACCACAGGACTATTCTGGGTCATCGATGGGAAGATCAGTAGGCAATAGGGTGGGTTGAAATGACCCGATATGATTCTGGGTTGAGGGTATAACTCCCCGATGAAATTCCAGGATCGAGTGTTTACTCCCCTGTGTGATGAGGATCCTATTGCTCGATATAGGGTGGTAGATGTATGCTCCCCTATATGAGATACTTGGGGTGAAAGTGTCTCGTAGGACCTTCCCCATTGTCACAGACATGAGGTGAGAGTGTTCCATAGGACCTTCCTCATTGTCATTGGATTCTGGGTTGAGTAGTAGCTCCTCGATGTGGTTCCAAGTTGTAGCCTGATGAATTTCCGGGTTGTAACCCGATGAATAGAGGGTGATAGCTTAAGCTCCCATCCAGTGGCAAATTCTTCTTCTTCTAGATTCGAGAATATTCAGCGTATGAGCAGGAATTAGCAAGAGATGTACAATTAATGATCCCGAATGATGAGATACTTGAGATGGGACATATGTCATGTTGATCGATGGTCAGATATTGACAGGTGGAATTCTCCCTAGTTGAGAGGGAGTGTTAAAAATATGCAACTGTGGTCAAATTCCACTTTGGACCAAGGTTGCAGGGGAGTGCTTCCCCCCTCACGCCGTCGCTCCCAATTCGCGCTTTGGGTGGTCGTGACTCGGGCGCTAGTAGAGAGCGCGCTCCCGGCAAAAAAAATGCTCCCTGGTTTTTCAGGAGCGTTTCGTCTTTTTTGCAATTTGTTTTTGCAGTAATATTGCAAATGCAATTTTTTTCAAAGAAACAAATAAGTTTTGAGTGTGGCAGCCTAATGATCAAGCCTATGGCCCTAGTATTGATATGCAATTCATGGTAATGTTAAATTCTTAAAGTAAAAGCGACATTCTCCTTAATATTCATTTTCATCCTTTTACTTAAATTTTTAACATTACCATGAAATGACTCAGGATGTTTGAAAGTGGTTCCGACCTCAATGGATTTCATACGGAGAAAGTAGAATTTAGATTTCATTTGAAATCCAACAGACTTATCAATTTTCCAGGATTTCAAGATTGGGGGGATTGCAATGTTTCCATTGGATTTTGTCATGTATTAGGGTTATGGAACTCGTATTTAATCAAGAGAACCAATCCCTCTATGTACCTTGATGTTAGTGATATTGGTTGTCGAACTCCTCTATCATGACCCTCCTAAAAATTTATGCATCACTCAAACAAAATCTTGACTTTACATGCTATGCTTTCTCTATCTTATGTTAATGCTTAGAGGGTGATATTAATGACAAATATCCTGATTTTCCAACAAGACTAAAAATTTAGACATTTCTTGTCGCGGCAAAAGGCCCAAGCATTAGCAATAGATAATAGACTTACTCGTCTTTTCTAGTTTCTAGTAGTTTTTATAACTATTGACTCTTTCATATTTATTAAGATATTTTTTGTAAACAATATATGACAATTTAAGTTTGAAGTTTGAAGTTGGCAATTATAACTCATTAGTAATTAATTATGAATATGATGCTACGTGAAACTTGAAAGTTGTTTCATTTCATTTCAATTTATAAAATTTCATTTCATGTTTAGATATTATTCGTTGTAATGGTTACACTTAGCTTACAAGTACAACTTTGGTGATCAATGATGATAAATGTTATATATTGAATTTTGAAAGCTTGAAACTTTAAGATTGATGAATCATCAGACTCAATATGTTGTATGTTACTATGTTACTAACTTGTGGACGTGGTTGATGAAGATTATAACTTCTAGATGATTGTTGTTATATGGTTCAATCTATGATTTTTTATGTTTTTTATATCTAATTCATCCTAAGTTGCACGAAACGTGGAAACGCGTACGAGTTTCCGAAACGGGAAGCGATACGAAACGCGACCTCTCCAAATTTTGGAAACGGGCACAACGCGAATAATATATATATAATATTATATATATATATATATAATATATATATAATATATTGAAAATATTTAAATAATATATGTGCAATCATAAGCAATAAATGATACCATAAATATAGCACTAAACATTAAGATTTAAATTACATCACATTTTACTCATGAATGATCACATAATGAAAATAAAAATATCGGAATATCCAAAAGCAACCTTTATTATATATCCAAATCTCAAAATCAACCTTTATTTATATTAATATATGAGGGTGCAAGGACAATAAAGACTATAAGGCTGCAAGAGAGAGTTCCAAATCAAGATTTTCTACATCTACATCCCATTCTTTAGAAGGACCATTGTTGTATTGGGAGTCTCCTCCTACATAGTTGAACAACCTTAGTGCTCTTGATTAAATACACGTTTCATACCCTAGTACCCTACATGATCTTGATTATTGGGAGTTTCCCCTGCATAGAGGGCTTGTTTCTCTTGATTAAATACAAGTTCCATACCCTAGTACATGATCTTGATTATTGGGAGTTTCCCCTGCATAGAGGGCTTGTTTCTCTTGATTAAATACAAGTTCCATACCCTAGTACATGATAAAATCCAATGGAAACATTGCAATCCCTCCAATCCTGAAATCCTGAAAAACAAATAAGTCTGCTGGATTTTTAGTGAGATCTAAAATTCTACTTTCTCCATATGAAATCCAATGAGGGCGAAACCACTCTCAAACATCCTGAGTCATTTCATGGTAATGTTAAAAATTTAAGTAAAAGGATGAAAATGAAAAATAAAGGAGAATATCACTTTTACTTTAAGAATTTAACATTACCATGAACTGCATATCAACACTAGGACAAAAATTCACTGTTATAACTTTAGACACGCATCTAGAAGCAACAAGAAGTCACTACCATACCCTAAAAGTAAATTAAAAAACAAATTAAAAAAAAAATAAAAAAAAAACACAAGTTAATGAGGAAACGTGGGTTGTACAGTCCTGAAACGTGTTTCCGGCCGTACTAACCACGTTTTCGTTTCGGGAAACATGGCAGTACGGCCGGAAACGCGTTTCACGGCCGTACCAAATGCGTTTCCGCGTTTCGTACCCGTTTCTGTACAGAAACGGACCTCTATACCACGTTTCCTGCAACATAGAATTCATCATTCTACATGCTTTTGTTGACAATATATGCATTAAAATATATAATATATATTATATAAAAAATGCTATGAGAATCGCTCCCAAACCATGAAGCTTCTGAAAATGTTGCTCCCACTCCTGCTCTCTGTTTTCGCTCTCGCTGCCAAGTAACCTTGCTTTGGACTACTGTTTTGATGGAGATTATGATGGTACCAGATTCCTCTTTCCGAAAGGACCAAAAACGACTTAAAGATCACCTCATTTGTGTGAAAATTCATGATCCTCAAGGAACCCCTACTGCAACAAATCTGAATCTACTTCACCTACTTGATTTTAATTACATTCATTAAGTTATTTTTCTGAATATTGAAGCAAATGTGAAAATTCTATCACTGCAACAACTGATTTATTTTGCCTACTTATTTGCCAATAAGTTATTTACGAAAAGCCCTTCAATAAACATTAAAATAAATTCTGTTGCAAACATCACATCATAATACAGAAACAAACACATGCATAAGAAATTTTGGATAAATGTCCTCGGAAAAACCCAATGCGGGAAAACCAATGCAACATAGGAGCATTTTATTATTCAACAATTCTTTAGTACAACTAGGTGCCAAACTGGCTTACACAACAGAGAAAAAATTCTCCAACACTTCTCCCAACCTCATCGTCAGGCTTACTGACCACTACGCAGTTCCCAAACCTACTACGTCAACACTGGGCCTCTTTGTGTCACCCACGCAGCCTTCCAGTGACTGCGCAGTCTGTTGCCTCTGCATCTGCCTCTCCAACCTCTGCGTTGGTCTTCTGGTGCTGATCCCGACTCTCTGTTCTGTATCCGCTGCCTCTTGCGACTCCTCAAACCACTAGTTAGACTTTCACAGCTAACCCTGCCCCAGAAATCGAACTGATTGGTCTCCCTCAGTCTGTTCTCCAACTAACCCTTAAGCCTCTTCTTATACTTTTCCTGTTGGTCCTTCAACGACCGAAATTAAATCTCTAATCAACGGCTAAGATTAGATTTGGCTTATCCATGACTTTTGGAACCTTCTAACCCAGTTTTATATTAATACCCATTAATATTTTATTTTTCCTAAGTTTAGACTTAGGAACTCCATTAAAAATATTAATTATTTTAATATCTCCCAAACCGGTTAGAATCTGCCCAAACCATTTCTGGGTCTTGGAGATCTCATGCGCTTTAGCCTTTCCACCAATTTTCATGGCTACAGCACATCTGATGCTACCCCAAATCAACACTCCCTCTTAGCGAAGACTGTGCTCTTGTAATACTCCATACTGAGCATTACTCTGATCATACGACATAGGTACCTGTGCTGATGCTAAGCCTCCTTGTCCAACATCCTCTGCACTGCTGCATCCTGTACTGCTGCCCATGGCTCTATCACTGCCACTACTACATCTGTACTGCAACTCTGATTATCACACATGATCCTGGTCGCCTCCATCTTTCTTCTGAATAGGTTCACAAGCAGTTTTCTAAGCCATATGGCCTCGCACAAAGTTGTGCTTGCGACCATATATTCTGCCTCTACTGAGCTTAGAGCCATGGATTTCTGTTTCCTACTGCACCAGGTGGTCATTCTTGATCCAATGTTGAAACAGTACCCAGAGGTACTTTTCCGACTGAACTTCCTGCCTAATCTGCATCAGTAAATCCATTCAACCTGATATCCTTACTTCTAGTGTACAAGAGTCCATAATCAATTGTTCCCTATCTATATCTAAGAACATGTTTGGCTACTGCCCAATGCAACCTCTTTGGTTCCACCATCAACTGACAGAGGGTGTTGATAGCGTAACAAATGCCAGGCCGGGTATTGACCAAATACATCGTGGACCCTATGAGTTGTTTGTATAAGGTGGGATCAACATCCTTGTCTTCTGATGCATCAATCTTCTTCCAGTTGGTGATCATTCGAGTAGCCATGGGTCGACAGTCCTCCATCCTGAATCTCCTCAGGATTTCTGTAGCATATCTCCCTTGCCCAAGGAAGATCTCCCCCTTTTGCTGCCAAACTTCCAACCCTAGAAAATAATGCATTTGTTCCAAATCCTTTATATCGAATTCCATGTTTAGAATCTTCTTGCAGTCCCCGATGAGCCTGGATGATCTTGTCAGAAAGAGATCATCCACATACAATACTAAGACTAGAGGCTCATTCTCTACAACCAGATAGTAGAGATTTGGATCCGCGTCACTCTTGACAAATCCCATCTTCTGCAAGTAGCCATCGATTCAACCATACCATTCTTTAGGTGCCTGTTTCAGCCCATACAAGGCTTTCTTCAATCTGCATACATGAGACTTCTTCTCATGTGTCTCAAAGCCCTCTGGTTGTTCAATGTATACCTCTTCTTCTATCACCCCGTTTAGAAATGTCGTTTTGACATCCATCTGATGAATCTCTCACCCCATCTGTGCTGCAAGAGATATCACGGTTCTAATAGATGTATACTTGGCTATCGGGGTGAAGGTCTCTTCATAGCCAATTCCTTCCTTCTGAGCATACCCCTTAGCCACAAGCCTGGCTTTGTCTTTCTCAACATTGCCGTCTGCAGCATATTTAATCTTGTAGATCCATCTCGAATCTACCATTGATCTGTCTTGAGCCCTTGG
>APFE030033192.1:41843-91150 GCA_000404065.3 Pinus taeda | reverse complement strand
GATTACAGACTCTGCCTAAAGAAATAAAACGTAGTCACTTCCTGAATAATAGATCTGATGATCAATCCTCGCTTTGATATCCTGTAGAAATCTCTTCTACAAATCAACCAGCGCCAATACCATGTAGAAATTTTGAACAATTTAACACATATTCAACAGAGATTATCCTGATCATGTACTATTGCGGAAAACATACACAATACATAAGCTCCTATACGTTGATCATCAATATAGCAGCATCAATAACAATAAAAACATCAAGAGCATTCACACATTAACACAGTATGTATCCCGGGGAAAGCATCTCGCTAAAAACCCCAACTATCTGTATATTAATGATTGAGTCATGTAACATTACACAGCATAATACTTCTCACAAGTATCTCCACCTCTGTTACACACA
Source organism: Pinus taeda (assembly GCA_000404065.3). Classification (NCBI taxonomy): domain Eukaryota; kingdom Viridiplantae; phylum Streptophyta; class Pinopsida; order Pinales; family Pinaceae; genus Pinus; species Pinus taeda. The sequence goes on along the minus strand of APFE030033192.1, from coordinate 90,747 downwards.
ATACAGCTCAGATCTGAATCAATGACTGGCTCAAATCTCCTTCGCTGCTTGCCTGCCTCCGCTACTCAATACCTGCTCAAGAATTGATGATAATTCCAAGGCAAACACGTATTTACTTGGGAAAATCACGTGAGCACAAGCTACAATGTGGGCAAACTCATTGGCATACTCAATCCCTTGACTGTGCAAGATCTGATGCACAACTATAGTCACAACTGATAGCAATCTGATTCTCTAACACCTGTCCCTGCTGAACTGAACATGCACTGACATGCAACTGAGTTAACTGATGTATTCATTAGTTGTATTATGAGTTAATAACTTGTGAATTAATTAATAACTAATTCACCCAACTCATCTCTAGTCTATTTTCCAGTTAGACTAAATACAACTAGTTTAACAAAGCTAAACTGAACACAACTCCATCAACTGCACCTCCAGTCCACTAAACTCAACTCACTTGAGTTCTAACTGAAGTCCTGCATGCAAATATTAGTCATCCCATAGGTAACCACGTATTTCCTTCTGGGATCTGCATGTACCACATCCGTAGCTCATCCTGAAGTGCTCCAAGAGAATAAGACAAAGTTTATAGTCTAAATATTATTATGAGCTAATAATATTTGACTGTTCTATATTTAGACTGAGCAGTCACTCCGCTGTGGTCTAAAAATAGAAGTCCATCTATTTTTTCAACTTGATCAATCATCCATAAACAGCAACCTGCAATCCATAGACATGATCCATATGTCTAAAAATAGACATAGTCTAAAAATAGACTTGCGCCAAAAATAGCCTGCGGGCCCACTTAGTGAAGGCGACTCCTTTCCACTAAGCTCCATCATCTTGTTGCAATCTCAACAAGCATTTCTTGTTGCAAACTTTTCAACATCAAGTACCTTGATATTTAATCTTTGGAACTCCTCAATGTGCTCTGCCATTGAACCCTTTCATTTGATATTTATCAATTGACTAAAGAAGGTATTTCTCTTTGTATCCTCATAATGTGCTATCAATTCCTCTGTAAATATTGTCAAAGTGACAATTAATTTACAAGAAGAAAGCCATCGATACCACACAAACTAATTGGATTGTAAATATAAAGATGTAATGCTTACCTTTTGTGTGTGTGGCACATCATGTAGATCAAATAATTGCTTCATATTTAGTATCCATGTTATCGAATCCTTGCCATCAAAATCCATCATTTGGATTATTGGAATGTGGTCATTATTTAACCCATTGTTGGAGTCTCTAAAATCCTAATTCATATTCATTTTGTTCTTATCCTTATTTTCATGGAATAACTTGTCACCACTAAGAAGCCTTTCTTGCAGTAAATTTGTCAAACCTTCCTTCAACCCTTTCATGTCTATTTTTAAACCATTCATGTCCCTTTTTAAACCATCAATCTTAACATTCATCATTGATTCCATGTCTACTTTTAAACCATCCATGTCCCCTTTTAAACCATCAATCTTAACATTCATCATTGCTTCCAATTCATTTTTTGTTACACTTTATGAGAGTGAAATTTGTTCCACTTGGTCTTGTAATTTTGATATATCATGTTGCATTTATTCCTCTTCCTCATGTGTCATAGTAGAGCTTTCTGGTTTCTTACTGGGAGTATCCAAAAGAAAATTGTGAGGAATATTGGAACCAAATAATGATATATATGATTTACTATGCCCTTTTTCAAAAGTTATGCAAATTTAAAAAATACACAACTTTTTTGTTATTTTTTGGAGCTTGATCTTGAAACTGTTGTATCTATGTAATTTCAGTCTCTCAAGGTCTGATTTATTTTTTATGTGGTAGCTCTCTATTTCCTCTTGTAGATGCCACTAGTTAGACCGAGATTAGATTCTTCAAGATAAAGTTAGGTCAAATATCTCAAGATGGCCTCTTACGGATTGATTCAGTAGAGCGAACTTGCATGGAATTCCATATGTCAATATTTCCACCCTTTGTCCCTGAAAATGATACCCAAGAAACAAAATTTTGTGCAACTTCAGCCACTTTTTACAAAATTCAATTTGGATACTAAAACAAACATTATGACGATTTTCCTCGAGACACCTGTTTGAGACAGAATTATGAAGAATACAAAAACCTTAACTTCCTTGAATCATATCTCCAAGAACATAGTGAACCAAGCTCGTAAATTTTTACATTATGTTCCACAAGTTTTCTTCTCCACGTGGTCAAAATTTTAGTTTTTGAAGCCTCACATAAAAAATGTTATAGTGAAAATTCTAAGATGGCCCATTCGAAGCAGCGAAACCCTATGATCCACAGCTCTGATACCAAATGTTATGTATCCAGATCACAAAATAGAAAAAGGGATAGATCGACGACTTGAAAATAAGTCTCTTCAAGGGGGAAATCTCCTTTTACTTCACACAAATCAATAATTCTTGGATGATACAAATGACAAGACCTCCTTGGTATATATAGGAGTCTAAAGGGTCACATTATAATCAAGGCCAACATAACAATAATAAAGTAAGGATAAAACAATAAAAATAGTGGGATTTTATAGGGCACAACAATAAAAATATGGGGGCTGCCTAGGCACAATAATAACAATATGGGGGCTACACTACTATTATAGTGACTTAACATCAAATCAGTGAGTGAGAAAGAGAAAGTGACATATGCATGTATAAATGGAATAATCAATGCCCCACAAAGGAGATGTGGATAGGATAATGAGGCATAGGATATTGACGTTAGGTTGAATTTAATGATGAAACATCAATGCTGGAAACCTATAATTTTGCATCATAAGATTCTTCATTTGTGCATAGGAAACATAAGGAAAACATAGTGAGAGAACAACACAAATTGGAAACTTGAAGGAAATGGTTGAAATCTAGCCATGAGTATGGTTTTCCGCCTTGCCTAATTTATCATATGGATTCCTCATCATTGGAAAAATTTTGGTCAAGTTTCAAAGTGAGGTGCCAAATTTAGAAGTGTTTTCCTCATGCATCTTTTTGGCGCTAAGAGGCCACCTTCACCATTTAACATTAGTTTTGTACATAATGATATTAGTAACACTGATGATACTCATTGAAATCTATAACAAGGACAAAAATCACACATAAAGTTTGTAGTTTCATCAAAGGAGTTCTATAAGACTCAAATTTTAATGTTTGTAGTTCTTTTACATATAGTTTTGGTGTCTAACTAAAATGAGTTTGGAAAATCCACAAGAGATTACTGGGATGTTTTGGGGGGCTACAAATTGGATACCATATAGGAAATTCAATTCCATGGCCCATAGTTACAAAATGGGTATTGGAAAATTCCCATTAACTAAGCAATTGTGGCATTCAACTCTATGCCTACAACTAATAGTTTTTTGAACCAAGGGCATGATAATGAGTTATGTTTTACAAAGTTGAAAAGCTAAGGGATTTCATTAATGCGTATTTTAATTAGCTTTTTAAATGGTTTTGATGAGGAGTGGTTTAACTTCATTTGTGACTATAACCAAGCTAAGTTTGTGTTATGAATTTAGAGTTTTGATATGAGATATTTTTCATCTTAGTTTAGTTCACAAAAAATTACAAAAATGTGAGTTGCTTTTACATTTTGTGTGGATTCAGCCATTTTCATGTACATCTCCACTTCAACTATGTGCTTCAAATTTAAAATGTTAGGGAGCTTCCTTAAATGAATTACTAAACTAATGGATTGTTACCTAAAATGCCCATTCAAGTTAATAAAAGAACATTGATGTACAAGATAAGAGCACAATTGAAAATAATTAATATTTATTTGTATTAATGGAGAAATGGTTACATAGTTGTAACGTATCTCCTTAGTTTAGGATTTGTTCCTAGAATTTAGGAGTGTGGTTGCAACTTCCTGATTTCTAAAGTTGTATTTAATGATGTAATTTTTAATTAATGATGGATAGAGTGTACGAGAGTGATCTCTCAGTTTTGAGTGTAGTCTCTAGGTGCAGGCCACACCTGTGAGCTACATCTCCTTCTTTTCAATTATGTTCACATTTTATCTTGGTATCAGAGCTTAGATTGGGTGAGCTTGATCTTTTATCACCTTTGTGGCTGAAGTGCCTTTGTGACTAGCTTGCCTGTGTGGTAGAATTGCTTGTGTGGTTTGAAGTGCCTCTGTGGCCGCGTGTACACAAAGAGCTTTGTGCTCAATTGAGCAGGTGGACTGCAGAACACCTGGCTCGGACTCGGAAGTTTTTTTTCCTGAGTAGAAGGGGGTTGGCGCAGGTTTCTGGCTCAGAAGCGTGCCAAAATACTAGATTGGCATGACTGTCTGGTTATTAAGCGCGCCAACGCGCCAAGGTACTGGATTGGCGTGGATTTTAAGGGAAAAATCACGCCAACATTTTTACCTCGCACATATTTTTTCTTGGCGTGGTTTTTTCGATCGGGAGAGCGCCAATCCACCTTCAAGGAGATCTGTGGGAAGCCTCATATTCGTTTGGCAATTTGTGAGGGGTGCAGATCGACGAAGTTGCAGATCTATCCGAGAGAGGCAGATCGGATCAATTTTGATCAAATCAATTTTTTGGCTGTATTGGAAAACGCCTAATTTTCTCATCGAAGCGGGATTTCCAGACACTGTAGATCGGTGGCAGAAGTGACAGATCAATCTAAAAAGTATCGTTTTTTTGTTGGGTAGATTCATTTTGTAGATCTGATCAGGATGAGTAATACGATGGAATCTTACCTTCACGAGTCTGGTAAACTCGATGGATCTAACTTCACGAATTGGAAGTTTAAGATCTAGACCTTGCTTGAGGGTGCGAATGTTTGGTCCATAGTTACAGGTTATGAGCTGAAGCCGAACGAAGGGACACAGGAGCAAGAATGGGAGAAACGAGAGAACAAAGCCAAAGTGTTGCTGAAGATGTCCGTGAAGGACAGTATTATCCCACACATCAGAGAATTTAAAACGTCCTCGGAGATCTGGACGACCATCAAGAATCTGTATCAGACCCAGAACAAAAGTCGAATTATGGCGCTTAAAAGCAAGCTATTTTCAATGAGGATGGACGAAAGGGAGACTGTTGCTGCATTTGTTGCGTGAATTAAAGATGTGAAAGACAGATTGGCGGACATCGGGGAGGCGGTGTCTGACTCTGATCTTGTCTCAATCACACTGAGTGGGATGCGTGATGAATTTCAAATGTTCGTCACTCGATTGGTGGCAAGGGAGAAAGTGCCCACATTTGAAGATCTGACAAGGATCTTGCTGCAAGAGGAGGATCAGCGGCAAAACCTGAACCCCTAGAGTGATGATCTTGTGCTGATGGCGAAACGGCGACCATTCAGAGGAAAGAAGCCACAACAACGATCACAACAGAAAGGAGGAACATCATAGAAGAACTCTCATAAAGGTATGCTTGCAAATCATTCTATAAAGAAATGTTATTATTGTGGAAAGAAGGGTCATATACAGAATGAATGCTTTAAGAAGCAGGCTAATGATGCAAAGAGGAAGGAGGAAAATGCAAGGCATGAGGATACTTTGTTGAAGAAGAAGATAAAGACTTCAGTCATGAATTTCGACTGTTCACAGTCGACTGTGCCCTTTCAACATCTAATGAGGACGATATTTGGTATGTCGATTCCGAAGCATCCTCACACATGACAGGTAAAAAGGAATTTTTTGATAGTCTTGAAGAAAGTACAAATGGATCAAAAATTTATTTAGGAGATGATAGTGGATACGAGATTAAAGGCTATGGGGTGATTCCAATTAAGTTATCAAATGGAAAAATTAGTCATCTTAAAAATGTTTTATATGTACCTGGAATTAAGAAGAATCTGATATCTGTATCCATGATGACTGATCAAGATATGCAAGTCGAGTTCTTCAAGACTCATTGTGTGATAAAGGATTGCAGGAATGAAATAGTTGCAACAGGCATGCAAGGTGGAAGCCTGTACAGAGTGGATGCAAAGAGTATACCAAAGCGAGCCATGGTTGCAGGAGGATCGACAGCCGAACAACTCTGGCATCAAAGGTTCAGTCACTTGAATTTGCAGGACCTCATGTTATTGCAGAAGAAAGGTATGGTTGAGGGGCTCCCTATCTTTCGTAATATTCAGTTAAATTGTGATGGTTTTGCCTTAGGTAAAATGCATAGAGAACAGTTTCTTGTGCATGATAGGAGGAAGGTAACATATATTCTAGAACTAGTGCACACTGATATATGCGGACCTATGCAAACAAGGTCGCTAGGAGGAGCATATTATTTTCTGTTATTTACTGATGATTGCACTAGATATTCATGGGTTTATTTTTTGAGTAAGAAAAGTCAGACTTTCCAGTGCTTTAGAGAATTTAAAACCTTGGTGGAAAGTAGTTTGGTAAGAGTATAAAAATTCTCCGATCTGATCAAGGGGGAGAATACAAGCTAGGGGAATTCATGAAATTCTGCAAATCTCACAGGGATTGTTCAGCAGTATACAGTGCCACACACACCACAGCAGAATGGAGTTGCAGAGCGCAAAAACAGAACCTTGGTGGAGTGCGCAAGGAGCATGTTACAAGGTAAGGGTCTGTCTAATAGTTTTTGGGCAGAGGCTATTAACAGTGTTGTATATTTGAAGAACATAAGTCCTACCAGGTATCTTGGCTTCAAAACTCCTTTTGAAGCTTTATATGGATATAAACTAGCAGTAAACCATCTAAGAGTATTTGGGTCAAAATCATTTGCCCATATACCCAAAGCTAATAGGAAGAAATTAGACCCTAAAGCAGTTAGATGCATCTTTGTTGGTTATGGCACAGAATTTAAAGCATATAAATTATTCAATCATGAGTCTCATAAGACATTTACAAGCAGGGATGTAGTGTTTCATGAACAAGTACATGAAGGGAAAGATGACATTGGTGATGATTGGCACATTCCATTGTTGCTGGATGAAAGCAGCGAGGATGAAAGAGAGCAGGAGCAGAAAGAAGAGCAAAAAGAAGAACAGGAAGAAGGTGATAATGCAAGCCGAGTTATAGCTGAAGAAAACAAATTTGAGGTAAGTACCCTACCAAGGAGATCAGGTAGGAAGACTCAAAAGCCATTAAAATTGAGAGACTATGCTTTGATGTCAAATGTTTTGAACATTGTAGAGCCCACTAATTATAAAGAAGCTAGTCAATTTAAGGAATGGAGGGTTGCAATGAATGAAGAGATGGAATCAATTCTTAGAAATGATACTTGGGATTTAGTTGAGCTGCCTAAGAATAAAACACCCATAGGATGTAAATGGTTGTTTAAACCAAAAATGAATGCAGATGGAAGTATAGAGAAATTAAAAGCTAGGCTGGTTGCAAAAGGATATTCATAGCAGGAAGGTATATATTTTGATGATACTTTTTCACCTATAGCAAAGTTAAATACAATCAGAATGCTTATTTCTTTAGCTACTAAATGTGATTGGGAATTACACCAGCTTGATGTTAAATCTGCATTTTTAAATGGTGATTTAAAAGAGGAAATTTACTTAGTACAGCCAGAAGGATTTGTAAAGCGGGGGCAGGAACATCTTGTTTGCAGATTGAAAAAGGCTTTATATGGTTTAAAGCAAGCACCCAGGTCTTGGTACGAAAAGGTTGATTCTTTCTTTTTAGAGCATGGCTTTCATAGAAGTTTAAATGACCCAAATTTGTATACCAGGTACAATAATCAGGGGCGGATTATTTTGATTTCTTTGTATGTAGATGACATGATTATAACAGGAGATGTAGATGATTTAATCAGAGGAATCAAAAGGCTTATGGCACAAGTTTTTGAGATGAAAGATCTCGGAAGCCTTCATTACTATCTGGGACTAGAAGTATGTAGAGATACTGGAAAAACTTTTCTTACCCAAGGGAAGTATGCCAGAAATCTGTTGGAAAAGTTTGGTATGGATCAGTGTAGATCAGCAGCGACACCTTTGCAGCAGAATCTGAAGTTGAGCAGTGACGATGGCACTAAAGAGGTTGATGCTACAATGTACAGACAGCTGGTTGGCAGCTTGATATATCTTACAATAACCAGACCTGACTTGGCATACTCTGGTAGTGTGTTGAGCCAATTTATGTCAAAACCACTTGAAAGTCATTGGATAGCAGCAAAAAGCGTGTTGAGGTATCTTTGTGGTATTGTTAACTATGGTATTTTATACACTGATGCATCTAATGTTACTCTAGCAGGTTTTCCAGACTCAGACTGGGCAGGTAACTTGGATGATCGAAGGTCCATCACAGGTTACACATTCAGCATAGGATCCGGGGTCATAACATGGAGCAGCAAGAAGCAGAGTACTGTAGCTTTGTCATCATGTGAAGCTGAGTATCAAGCATTGTGTGCAACAATGTGCGAAGTGGTCTGGTTGAGAAGGCTTCTCAATGATGCAGGAAAAGAACAGAAGAATTCCACCTCCATCAAAAGCGACAACCAGAGCACCATTAAATTGGCACACAATCCAGTGTTTCATAGAAACACCAAACATATAGACACTCAGCTCCATTTTATCAGAGAGAAAGTACAGTCAAAGGAAATTATTGTTGAATATTGTAAAACTTGTGACAATGCGGCTGATATTTTTACAAAGCCTCTTGCACGTGTGAAATTTGAATTGTTTAGAGGGATGTTAGGAGTCCAAGAGAACCCTTTCTCCGTTAAGGGGGGGAGTTGAAAATAATTAATATTATTTTGTATTAATGGATAAATGGTTACATAGTTGTAACGTATCTCCTTAGTTTAGGATTTGTTCCTATAATTTAGGAGTGTGGCTGCAACTTCCTGATTTCTAAAGTTGTATTTAATGATGTAATTTTTCATTAATGATGAATAGAGTGTACGAGAGTGATCTCTCAGTTTTGGGTGTAGTCTCCAGGTGCAAGCCACACCTGTGAGCTACATCTCCTTCTTTTCAATTTTGTTCACATTTTATCTAGCACGATTTCCTTTGGTTTCTAATTCACTCTAGATGAACTCCTTTAATGTCTCGTAGATGCATCATTGTTTGAAGCCATTCAAACTAAAATGCACTACCAAAGATCACCATAAAAAAATACTCATTGATTCTACCATGCGAGTAATATGAATCTTAAGTCTTGTTCCTAGTCACTTTTACAATTTTAACATATTAGAGAATCTATTATTACATGTTCCTAACTAGTCATGCTTGATATTAGGCATTTTGTAATAATTGTGTCATGTTTTATTAATATTAGAAAATGACCTCTATACCAATCTTTTAGTAATTACTTCTGGGCTAATGTGACGCATATCCAGAACAAAATGATGGGAAGCTAAATTTTCCAAAATAGAATTTGTTATAGGTTACCATTAAAAATTTCAAGGATGAAACCATTAATGCATCCCTCACTCGATTGCTTTAAATTATTCTTTGGTGAGATCCTTAAGTTGTGAGTTTCATATTTGATTTCGCATTTACAATTGGCAAAAATCCATTTGGTTATTTATAGGGATTAAAATCGTGCTACTCAAATCAATTTCTCTTATCCATATCCTCGGGTATTGTCATGAGGATGAGGAGGAAACACTTATCGTTACCTAACTCTTACTCAATATCTCCATAATCATCATGATATTGGCATATGAAGTGTTCAATATCATGAAGTATGGTTATTTATAGGATGTGTTGATTGAATTTTCTCTATCGATGTTGCATCATAAGTTGTCCTCCATTAAGGATAAATATTTTTTCCATTTTTTATCAATTTAGTGACACCGACATGGGCCTACGAATTAGAAGATATCCATTATTCTTTGAACACCATGTTTGGTTTGGGCATAGAATTGTAGTAGGAAAATGCGGTCATACACTATCAATGATTTTTTGTAAATCATGGTGATCCATTTGATAATTTTTTTTTATTTTTATTTTTTAAAGGTTGAGTCTACATTGGAGCTAGTATGCTTATTAAGTGGAAGAAGATAAATAATGTTATGTTTGGATTGGTGTCTTGACTTGAATTTTTGTTTTGATTTAAAATGGATTTGAAATAGTGGATCTTTCAGACTTTGTCAAAAACATAAGTGTCAGAAAAGTTGGAAGTCATTGTTCCAAAGTCAAAGTTCACAAGAAGGTAAAATGAACTTCTTATTGGTTAGCATTCCAAAGCGATGTTATAATAGAATATGTTTATTTTATGGAAAAACAACTCAAGAGATGGAAAAAAATAAAGCATGGGAAGAAAGGTGTCACACTCCTATCCTGGCGATGGTTTTTTAACCGTACATAGGCAGGTGCGACACTGCTACTACTTTCTTTTCACCAATAATTATGAGTACGGGCTACGCCTAACATTCAACACTTAGTTATTTTTCTTCAATTCTATTAAGCATTCATCATTTACAAAACGGAATAAAATTTACATCATCATCATCATATCATAAATGTGCACAATGGATTACTTTCTTTTTAAATGGGAGGGCAACTCCCTGAATATTAGAGTCTACCCAATAATCAATAATTCAGTATTTTACAAATACATATACAATCACAGTCTTGCTAGGAAACTCCAAATTTACCCTTAGCAAACTTTCCAAATGTTTAGCAATTCCGCTTACTCGTGTTGGGTTGCCCACCTCACCAGGTCAGGTTCCCCTTTGTTCAACAGTACCCACATTCACCGTTCGTTCAGGGCTACCCACATATGTCGTGTCGTGTAGCTAGTCACTGAGCAAAGGCACCCACCCCGCCGGGTCAGGTCACCCTCTGCAACTCGTCGTTCTGGGCAGGAGCGCCCACTCCATCGGGTCACCCTTTGCAACTCGTCACAACTCGTATGTCGGGTCACCGTGTAGACCCACCCAACCGGGTTGGGTCGTCGTACCCGCATTTCAGAATTACCACCCGTCGCACACGTCGCCCAACGTGTCACACCGCACTTTGCAGCTTGTCACAACTTGTCCGCCGAATCACCATGCAAACCCGCCCAAACCAAGTCTGGTCGTGCAACCATGCCCACTTTTTAGCTCATCGGTCTGCTCACCGTGTAGACCCACCCAACCGCAGAACTGTCTGCCTATTTTATGAACCCAACTCGTCCATCCACTACCAGCAGCTTGTCGACCCTGGCACTTCGGTCCATCCACCATCTGCGCCTTGCCTAAGGCCTAATTGCTCTTCGCCTTGTTCACCAAAGTGTTAGCTCTAAGCTTGTTTGCTTGAGTTCGTTGGATGCCTTTCTCCAACTCGCCATCTCCAATATATACACATCCTCCATGAGTTAAGGTGGGTCGCCCTATCCAAGTCGACCACACAAATCACCTATGAAAAATACCAAACAACACGTCTGTCAACCAACTCGCCCGTTTCCACACATCGACCCACCCAGGGCATCCGCCACCATTCGTTGGCCCACTTAGGGCACCCACCACCATCCATCGGCCCAACTCATCGGTTTTTCGACACCTCATATAAACTCGTTGTGCATGCGCCCATACTTAGTTGATTTTCCACTTCTCGGTTTTTCGACTCTCCAAGTAACTCGTCGCACCATCACACAACTCGTTGTCACAAAGTTGACTCGTCACACATAACCGAAATTTGTCCCCCACCATCGCTCGTCGCACATATGAGTGCACTCAGCTCCATGGTCGTGACAAAATGCATAATGGTAATAGAATAGACTCAAAATGAATATATATATATATATATATAGTCAATTGGATATAGCTCGAGTGGTTAGGATAAATGTTTTTATCCTTTTCATCGAGGTTCAATTTTAGTATATGACATGTTGAGCTCATAATAAGTATATTCTTGTATTGACTTCAAGTCTTGTTCTTGGAAGTCTCTAGATAACCAATAATAATATATATATATTCTCATCTAAATGATAAAGATATTTCTTGAAAAAAAAAAATGACTTAAAATCAAAATATCTACAAAATACCACTCAACAAAAAAACAACATATAATTCTAATCTATAATAATTCACGAGCATAAATTGAAACCAGTGATCACTAAATTTCTCATTTAAATTCCCATAATAAATCTCTATATCTATGATGCGTTAATTGGTTCTATGTTGTATTGAGCTAGTTAATTACTTATATTCAAATAGTAATTAATTCTAGAGCATAAATTGAAACCAGTGATCACTAAATTTCTCATTTAAATTCCCATAATAAATCTCTATATCTTGATGCGTTAATTGGATCTATGTTGTATTGAGCTAGTTAATTACTTATATTCAAATAGTAATTAATTCTAGCGCAACAAATTTAGAACTCATTGTCTCCCTATAAAGATATACCATTATCTACGAACATTTGATTCATTTACTTAGTTAATTGGTTTAACTTATTCTTACTACATTATTAGTTTCACGTTTGCAAGATCGTTGGTTTATTTCTTACCCATATGTATTGAGAACTAGTGCACAATATTTCCTCACACCCTCAATCCAACACATAATTGTCACCTAAAACCATGGGTTCTATTCCAATAATGTTTCACGTAATTTGCTTGAATGAATATTGAATATTAAGTGTAACATGTAATTTGCTTAAATGAATATTGAAGGTTATGTTTAATATTTGAAAAGAGGGTTAGAGTTTGAATTTGGTTATTTAGGGGAGAAGTTTATTTTATAATATTAAATTTGAAATTTTATTTATGTTTTAAAAAAAATTAAATAATTATACAAAATATTTAAATAATATTAATTTATAAAAATATTTTACAATAGTAAATTTTAAAATTTTATTCAGGTTTAAAAAAATAAATAACTATACAAAATATTTAAATAAAGTTAACTCATAAGAAAAAATTAGAGATGAAGAAATTGGATCAATCTCCATTCATGTTAGATCCGTAATTAAGATGGATGTCATAATGGTGAGCACTTAAATGTAGTTGTAACAAGGGTAATCACTCCAATGCAACATAGTTTTTGTCTCTACCACTAATTAATTGATTAAAGTCATGCTTCTTTCTACAGAGCCTGCATTTTTTCCTCGCATTTTCATAGTTTATATTTATTACTAAATGAAAAAGTAGAGTAAAAAGTTTTGTTATACATAGTGCTTCTTTATATTCCCCCATACCCGTTTTGTGCATATATTGTAATTTTTATAGTACAAAGTGTTTCTCAATACGGCAAGAGCTAATGGGCATACCATTGGGCATTAAATGCCCGGCTACATGCGTCCCCGATAGCCCGATAACACGCACGTGGGGTGATTTTTTATTTATCTACTCACCGCGCACGCGTGTTTATCGGGCTATCAAGGACGCAGGTAGCGAGACATTTAATGCCCAATAGTATACCCATTATTTTTTATTTATCTAGTCACCGCGCACGCGTGTTTATCGGGCTATCAAGGAGGCAGGTAGCCAGACATTTAATGCCCAATAGTATACCCATTAGCTCTAGCCTTCTCAATACTCATTCATCTTTATACATCTTTTTTCACACATAATACACCATTTTAAAACCACTTCCACATATTTTAAAACTCCGTGAACTTTGGCATCATTAGACAAAGCAATAGCTATGTCAAGCATACCTATGCTGCAGCTTTCTCGACACCAAAAGAAGCATTATTTATTGTCATTGTCCGCACAATGAACTTAAGTCATTGTATGGAACTCAGCACTCTGGCACAATGAACAATGCTATCGAACTCAGATCAAAAATCAACTCGTTAATTTTATAATTTGTCACTTCGGGATGCTGGTGCACGGGTAAGACAATTCCCTTATTCGATGCATTTTCATTATCAGAGAGATCTCAAATCTGCAATGTGTACGTAACCCATATAGCTTAAGGTGTCGAATTCAAACAATTCTCAACAACACTTTGGAAAATGATTTGAACAGTTTGGAACCATTACAATAATCACTTGATCCACTACATTGTTTGTTGAGGGTAAATATATTATATGATATAGGTTAGTGTCATTGGTTATGGTTGATGTTGTTAGGCATTTAAGCTGTTCAATATTTTTTCCCAATGTATTTTAGTGTACTAAATTGATGGGTTTATTTGGGAATTGGTGTTGAGTGTGAGAAAGTTAGGAGTAGGAATTTGGAGGGAGAATTGGATTTGATTGTTGATTTTAGAAATATTTGGGCATTAGACGAACATGAACGCGGTCAAATGTCACTATAGTTGGAATATTAAAAAAAATCAACAATCTACCTAAACTCAAGAGTTTCATTCTTTTGGACAAAATGTACAAATACCACCTGAGTATGGAAAACATATGTATCTTTGAAGATATTGTGGATATCTAAATGTGCGAAGCAAAGGAGCTTACGAGGGTTGGTGCACTTAACAAAGCTCGTATCATTTTCTGTTTTTTTGAATCCGATGAATTAGCAGAATTGGAAGGCGTTGAAAAATGTATGTCATTTAAGAAAATTTAAAATTTATTTGGGACCATAGTATTCATTGTTTTGGAACTAGCCCTAACTCACAACAGGGTCCAATTTGATATTTTGTTTATTATAATTAATATGAGTTGTTTTTAGTGTGATTTTTTGGAATTTTTTTGTGAGTTTTTTGGTTTCATCTCTAAAATTTTGTAGGAATTTATGGAAATCACAAGTTTGATAGGTAACTACTGCACAATTAAAATGTGTTAGAGATTTTCAAGGTCCTAAATCTATATATATAATAAAAAAACCAGTTTAAATAACACAAATTAAGATTTCACCTCAATTTTTTTCCACTAAATTTTTACATAGAAAATCCAAAAAATTACATATGTAAAATAACTCCAAGAATGGTGATCCTCCCACAATGAACTTCCTCGGAAATGGCAATGGGGATGCAGACTCCTCTTTTATTCGTTGATCAGTAACTTCAGTGTGCCCAGAATTTATGATGTTATTCCTTTTGAAAGATTCGATTATGAATATATGGATATGTTGACACTTGGAAAAAGAATTTATGCCAGGCAATATCCCAACATTTGGAGCTCTAATACCTAGCATTTGTCACCAGATTTGATGGAACAAGCATGAGCATATAGGATCCTATTACTATCGGTGGTTACACCGTAGGAGCTGGGCCCATCAGTTTTTAGATTTATGAATTTATTTTGTTTTTTTATTTTTTATTTTTGTGTTACATAATAATGTGTAAAGTTCATTTGAAGTAAATTTTAAAATTGTTAATGTTTGGTTAAGAGCTTCTTTGTTTTGGATATAAAAAATAAGTTAAGGACCTAAGGCATAAAGGTATTTGGTAAGAGTGAAAGCTTGCCTCATTACAAATCACCAAGATTATTCTAGGTGGTCTAATTTTCTTTGATTAACAATATTGATTAAGCTAGATGAGGGTTATTCCAAGTAGCTTGGTTTTTCTTGATTAACAGTGATGAGTCAACTTACATTCTCTATTAACAGTTAAATGGTTGTCCTCACTGCAAATTTAACAATTAAATAAAATAAACTAAAAAATATTATACATTGGAAGCATTAAAAACCCTATATAAAACCAATAAAACCCGGATCAATTCAAATTAATAAAAAACTAAAAAAATAAAGTGGGTCGCCAATTTAATATCATGTGTGTTAGAACATTAAAAAAATGAAAACTAATAAAACACCCTGAGTTCATTTGCAAATGCTATTGATTAAAACTGATCAAAATGCTAAGAGAGCTTAATATTATTGGTGCCCTAGAGCATTAAAAACAATAAAACTAATAAAAAATAAGAGCCAAACTAACAAGTGTACTTCCTCAATAGCTTAACCGTGATCTGCGATTGAAGAGGTTTTGTATAAGTAGGGGAACTAAAATTTAGGAGATACAAAATATGGAGAAAATAAGCATTTCTCACGTGAGCCTAGTTCAATTGAAGAGTGATGGTACAGGACATTACAATTCAATCAATTAGAATGTTCATATATATATATATATATAGGATTACAGATCAACAATTTCCCTTGAATAGGATCCAAGAACTAAATATGACCCATAATCTCAACCAACAACTAATCTAGAACACCCTATATTTCTCCATTATTCCATGTCTTTCTTTTAATGGAGAAATGGATCAAAGCATAACATGAATAACATGCTTGTTGGTCTCAGACTCAACTAGACTTACAATGGTACATAAAAAAACTTGATAACAGAGCTTTCATTTTTTCCTTCTTGCTAAAAGGTCCATGCGTGTTCATTTGCTGTTGCAGTTTCATCTTCACTTTTCTTGTCATATGATAATGATGGAGCTTCTCCTATTTTTTTTTTATTTTTTATTTTTATGTTTTCTATGCCAAAAGTGGAACACTTGAGCTCTTAATCTCTTGTTTCTTGATCTTGATTGAGAGCTAACATTCTTTGTATTCAACATTGTTGTAGGTTCTTAGGATTTATACTTGTCTTTAATTTTGGCAATTTCTTCAATTTTTTTGCTTCTTCCTAGCTGTCAATATCTGCACACTTAAAATAAATGTTAGATTTATATAAACCACCCTAGATCCATCTTAACCCTGTATCGATCAAGCGCTAAGAGGGATCAAATCTCTCAAGGTGAAAACCTCTTTTTCGAGTGTAAAATTTGAGGCAAGGTTTGCACCTTAAGAGATTTGATCCCTCTCGGCGCTTGTTAGATCTGGGGTTAAGATGGATCTAGGTTGATTTTAGTCGTGTGCGGTCATACAAAATTTGTTGAACATCTAATTATTTTGATAATTTTAAATATGCTAAAATGTCTAAGATTAATTTGGTCAGT
Organism: Pinus taeda; assembly: GCA_000404065.3. NCBI lineage: Eukaryota > Viridiplantae > Streptophyta > Pinopsida > Pinales > Pinaceae > Pinus > Pinus taeda. The sequence goes on along the minus strand of APFE030033192.1, from coordinate 74,035 downwards.
TTAATTTTAAATTTGCTTAGTTACCTCAATTTGTTAAGAGAGAGACTATTAGTAACTTGAATGATGAAATAAAAATTTTGAGTGCAAAGTGACAATGTCTCCCTATCTCTCTCTTCCCCTTCTTTCTCTATCTATACCCTCTAATTTTCTCTCTCTTCCCTCATCTCCTCACTCCCTCACTCCATCTTCATCTCTCCTTTGTCACTCCCTATCTCTCCCTCCACCTCTATCTCTCAATGTCTGTGTTCTTCCCTCCTTTTCCCCCCTCCAAATCCATCTTTCTCCCCATCCTCCCTCTCTTGCTTCCTCTCTCTCCATGTCTCTCCCACCTCTATGTCTCTCTCCCCCACTATATGCCCCCTCCATATCACTCTCTTTTAAATATGATCCCATTGCATTGTATTTAATAATAAAAAAATAAAAATAAAAAAGTAAAAACATAACTTGTTGTAAAATATTAAACCTATATTTTGGATCAATCATGTCAAAGAAAATACAGTAATAAAAAAACTTAAGAGAATCATGCATTATCTTTCCTCTATCATTGTTAGTCACTTCACTTTCTCTCTTTGCTTGGACCTTGGTTAAGATGCATCTATCCTGGTTCTTTATAATATTATTTATATTATATAAATTTCACACACACACACACACACACATATATATATATATAAACATTCTCATTTTTAATTTATTAAAACCTCGATTTAATCTTTATGGGAATATTTTTAGTAGTCATGAGGATGGAGGGTTTAGATATACCTCAAAAGTAATTATAATGTTTTTTCTTTTAGATTTAATTAAAAAATGTTATAAAATTAAATTAAAATAAAGTATTTGTAAAATATATTGATTTTGAAAAAAGTTATGGTTTTTGAGCATGTAGTATTGATAAGCCATGTAATTGGACCATGGTATTGTAATAGAATAATTAAAAGCCTAGATCCATGACACAATAATCAAAAGCCCAGATGACCCATTGTATTGATAAACCATGGTATTATTATTTTCTTCTCTTCGTCTCTCTATCTTTCTCTTCTAGGTATTGACCCATGGTATTGTAAAAAATCCTATTTAGAAGTTAATAATATCCATGGTAAATATTCATGAATAAAAATCTTGTCATATTGTAAATATTAAGTTTTTATTGCTTATTAATTAAATTTATAGATGGTTATGGAATCATTATTTTAATTTATATGTTAAAATGGATGTTAATTTATAAGTACTATTTATATGTTATATATTTTAATGTGATATGTATATTATATTTTCTTTTATCTAAAAAAAATTCGTAATTCTATTAATAAAAACCAAAATTACAATATGAAAAAATTTGAATTTAAAAAATATCTAGCATCTCACATCTCACATCTAATGCCTACACGTCTAACACCTAACATCTCACATCTAATGCTTACACATCTACCCTATACTGGCTTGTAGACGCCTCTCAGCACAAAGATCATAAAAGGAACCATATTCAATCTTGTCATCCTGCTCTTTTAAGAGAGCTTTCATTTCTTCATCTTTCTCTATTGTCATAGTTGGTTGTTTCATGCCTTCAACCTCTTTAATCAACTATGTTGCTACAAACATGTTGTCCTCCATTTGATTTGTGTATGGAGGTAGGCATCTCTTCTCACCAAACAAAAACTCATCAATAAGATTTTTTTCATTCATTAGATTGAACCACTCTTCATGAGATACATAATTCTCATCAAATTTGACTTCATATGTCTCTACATCAAAGAGACTTTCTTCATAAAAATATTCAGATTCTACATCAGTGGTTGTTTCTTCATCATCACATGTTTCAATATCAATTACAGGCACACATTCATCATCCATCATTGCAACCTCAAAGTTCTCATCTTCATTTTCACAACTAATTATGAGACTGAAAGCACAATCATCATTTTCAAGGACAATACTTATATCATCTTCAGCCTCATTCAAATTGTACTTCATTTCTAAAATATCACAGAATACTTTTGCATTTTGAATCTCACCATATTCATGTAGTATACTAATTAAGATGTTTTCATCTAATGCATATGTTATAAGATGTAATGTTGATGCGTCTCTACTCATATCATGGTTTGATTTAACAAAATCCTCTTCAACATTATTCAATAAATATACCTTTCATAGTATCATTTTCATTTCAATTGCCCATATTTCATAATTTATATCGGAGAAAGAGGGTAGATTAGGTATTAACCTTTTTAAGATTTCATCTATTTCATCAAATTCTTCACTGCGTTGATCCATATCTGCATTCTGATCAGTGTCAGGTCCTTCAACTTCAACTAGAAAAATTTCATATTCAACTGAAAAGTATATTAGTTATGCCTTTTGATTTTCCTCTTCTTTTGTTTCAGCACAATCCGAAATTTTTTTAGTCTCCTTTGTTTACCCATCACTTCTCTTGTATGCTCCTCACACATTCAAACAACAATATAAACTCTCTTGCATTGTTAAACTTCTCATACATCATCACTCTCTGTCAATCAATCCATCTCTAAGACTTCAACAACAACTCCACTCAATCAATGTGGCATGCCACGATTCTTTTCCCACTGTAGGCACTTTTGTCACCTCTATCAACAGGTCAGCATCTACCACACTAGGTTAATATTACAACTAGATCGGTTCCTTTTCAGGCTACAAGAAACAGACCACCCACGCAGATTTGAAATTGAGCCTCCAACAAATTCTTAAAAAAAAATTGAGTCTCTTGCTAAAAAACATCACCAACAAAGGTTTCTCCTCGACCCCCAGATCACTTCTCCTCGGCCTTGTCTGCAACATGCCTCCACGCTCTCACTTACTCGATCCACACTCACCACACGGTGAGTTCACCTTCAGTTATGAATTGCGCTCTAAATATGCATATCAAATCCCAACAGCTCTCTAGCACTCAAATCTCTCCCAGTATTTTGGTGTGGGATTAGATCCTAGTAGCCACACCAGCTCCATCGGCACTGTGGCTCCACACATAGGACTCAGTTCTAATTCATACCAACGATCCTTTACAAATAGCTACATATCCACCATGAATTCGCTCTCAGTACACTACTAGTTAGCATCCAATTTTGGTCGACTCAATGCGTCGATGAGTGCCAATCAGATCAAAAAAGAATTTCATAGAGTAGATCCCTTTGTGCTTCACATACACAAAAGTAAATGGCTCTGACAAAAATCTGAGTCACAAACTCAGCGGTAAAGACTTGCACCACACCATAATCACCACTAGTAGTCCAGACATCTAGCTGACTCCACACATGCAATGATCACACTTCGCTCATGTAGATCATACCAACTTCTTTCCACATGGCTCACTATCACAGAAGTAGCTCCACATAGTTGCAATACTTCTAAAGATCCCATCAAACACCTTAAGAAACCAGTCTAGGATACTGCACCTTTGCAGCAACTATACATCGATCAACACACACTCCTTTTCGTGTAAATACAACTTCTGTCCACTCTACAGTCTACTCTCACACAATTGTAGTCAAATCCAAGTGATTGAAATCCCACAAATAGGGGCACTGTAAAAATCCTCCACACATGTTTCTCCACACAAGCGCACTATCCTCCAAGTGGACTCCCTCACATGCATTGGCCACAGGTTGTAGCTCCAAGTTCGGCTTTTTGTAGAAAAATTCAACCTGCAATGGCAAGCAATGGCGGAGCCTGACTCTTCCACGTGCTCCAACAGTTCTTGCACAACTCAACAACCACAACATAGTACTCTTTAGTTGAACACGCCTCAACAAAATAATTATCCCACTACGCAATTTTTCCACTTCTCTGAATGGGATCTCCTGCAACAAATTGTATCAAGTCAAAGCCCCATTTCGTATATTTCAACGAAGTTGCAAGTTCTAGTGACGTAGGTCCAAAGTCGTGCAAGTTCTCTGCAATTCACGGCAAATTCTGCCACAGATTTGAATTTTCCCGATTTCGTTGCCCCAGTGAAATTCAGATTCAATTATCAGTCAGCTCTTCTAAATTGATTCACTCCTCGTCCCTGTTAGGGTCCTATAAATTGTTATAGTATTGCTTGATTATAGTTGATCATTATTATGTTCGAGATGTTGTAAATAATGTTTCATCCTGCAAATTATTTCCAAAGAGACACCAAGTACTAAGATTTGAAGAGATTTTTGCATAAAAATGTTTGGATCAGATCAGACTATAGGTGTTTTCATCAGAAAGTGCCCAAAATTAGCTTTCCAACGGTATATCTTGTGCCCAAATCTGACTCTTGGATTAAAAGATAGGTCGGAATGAAGCTTGCACTTCAAAAGCAAATAAAGTCTCGGAAACTATTTCCACTACAGTTTCAAATTATATTTGCATCTATCCTTTGTGAAAAATATGTTCCCCATTATGAATATGCCATATGATTTGTAACTCTAGCAGAAATCCCATTGTATATCCCTCTAGACACATTTCCATGTTTTATTGTAAACTCTAGCCTTAATCCATTATTTAAATCCCAAACCTTAGTCGCATTTCCATAAACCCAACTCTAGCCACATTTCCATTCCATTCGTATAACTCTAGCCAACTTCCCATATAATTCCCAAACCATATTCCATTATCCCTTTTTTATTTAAATATTACCAAACTTTAGCCACGTTTCCATTGACCGGGTTAATTTTCAAACTTTAGCTGTAAACCATTGTTTATTAAACCATCGCATTACATAAAGCCTTGCACCACTACCAAGGCAATAGACTCGGGACCCACCCGCCACGTGTTATCTCATATTGTACCATTCCACAGTCAGCCCTCCATTACCATGTCTAGTCCACCGATTACGATAAGTCTCCCCCGCTGATTGCAATATCGCAATCGGGGATCGCACCAACTTTAAGTCCCTCCCCCGCAAAGTCCTTCTCCTGGTTGCGATTGCGATGTGGTAAGACCCCTCCGGATGCGATATTTTATATGTTACAATTTGGTGGGGTATCGGGTCTGGTCCATCGGCAAAGCACTATGGAATAGGGTAAAGGTCCCGCTTGCCGATTACGATAACCCCTCCAAGATGCGATAATTTATAAATTCGATTTTGAAAGGTTTTCGGGTCTGGATTTGTGGTTAAGCCCCCGGCGGATGCGATAAGTTATACAATGGATTTGAAAGGGTTTTCAGGTCTGGGTCTATAGTTCCACTCCCATGTACCCTCTATGATTGTGATAAAGTCAAACGTACGCAACATTTTATATATCGCAGTTTCCAAATTTTGAAGTCCGCCCCATTTCCAAAACACAAAAAATCAATGTAAAGCTTTGACCTTGTTGTGATCGTGATTTTTAAAACAGGTCACGCCTATTTAAAGATCCTTCATCTTTTAATGGCCTAGATCATCACTTCGCCAAATCAACGACCAATAATGCTTTTCGTCCCCCCCTTGCCATCCTACAATTATTAACCGAGGGGGTCCAAAAAGTGGTTTTTTCCCACCGTGGCCCACTGCTACTCCCTCCTACATGATTTAACACCCCCCCTCTCAATACCGTTAACCACTCACACCCCCCTCTGAAAACAGCTCGACCCTCACTTTTTTCCCACCTGATCTTGCTCCCGCTTACCGTTCCATTCCCCTGACATCCATGAACGCAATTGTTATAACTTACTGTTTTGATTATGTTCATTTCCTCCGGTACCTAGCTGCCACATGGCCCCTCCACATACATCCATTCACAATTCGAAATCACCCTGGCTTTCATTGTTAAGATGGATCACAATGATATTTCAAAAAGAATCGCCCCCACTGCTCCGAATATATTATGATTAAAAGTTATTTCCCCAAATTTCTCAATAGTTTATCAATGGAATTAAATTAATGTACAAGGGAAAATTAGTAAACTAAAAAGCATGAATGACAAGCAGAAGCAACAAAGGAAAAGAAGATAGCGAGGACCTTTCTAGCGTGTTTTTAGCAAAAAAGACAGCAACAAATGGATAGAGGACAACAAGATAAACACCATTGCACTTTCAACAACTACAGTGATCAAATAGAATGCAGTGGAATAGTGGGACAGCAAGACACATCTACGAGCAAGACAAACAACATTGCTCATTTAAAGGCCTAATCATTACTAGAAAGCCCAGAAACAACATCAACACTCAGCCGACTGAAATTTTTAAAACAATTTAGTCTATTTTTATACTTTTGTAATAAATTCTTGAATTTTGTTTCAAGATATTTGTATAGATATTCGTAACCCATCTTGATATTTTAAATCAATATATTTTGTAATAAATTTGTATAAATACTTCATCATTTGAAGTAATAGAAGTTGGTTTTTGTACAGAATAAAGCTATTGTATGTTTGTCAAGCCTCAGTTGACTTATCAGTAATAAGAAGGACATTTTTCACAGGATTCATGTGTTGTACTATTTGGTGAAGTGCTTCTCTCATTGCCTATGTGTTTATTCCTTTGTTTCCATACTTACGTTTTCCTAAATCTGAATTATTTTACAGAAAGTTGATGAATAGAATTTGTTGAAAAATAAACTCTGATTCTGGCTATAGATAATTTCAGTGTATTCTTCTGATATCATGTTAAGGAATTCTTAGTTGCTCTTTAACTTCAATTGAACCTATATCTTTTCTTTTGTTACATGTCATTGAAGTATAAAAGATCCAGTTAGATCAGCTACCTTACCCTGTGAAACTCCTTTGAAAATCTGAGACAGATCCCTATTAAGTTTGCAGACTCCATTTCCCAATGGATCTTCCCTTGCTATTTCAACCAAACAAATTCATAAATCAAACCCCAAACCTTTATAACTATCCTAATATCCAATACAACAAAGTTAAATATTACAGAGAGAGCCCTCTCTGAAGCTGGCAGGGATAGATCCTAGCTTCCAAAGTAGGTTTGTAGTTACCTTTGTGATTTTCTTTTGCAACCTCGAAAAATTACAGAGTGCTAAAATTTTGGCAACCATACTGGGGATCTAAACATTTCAAATTCCTAAGAAAGCATATCAAGTTCCAGATTTGGTTACTGATGGTGGACAGTGATCAAACACAAGAAGGTTGTATCATTCACCTGGTGACTCCACTTTCAAAGTATCTAGAGCTTCAAAGTTTTTAGAGTGACTCCATTGTTAAAGAATCTAGATTCGATGGATTCATAGAACAAGTTCCAAGAAACTTCAAATCAGATTCCAAGAAGGACATACCTTGTCAACACAAGGATGGGAAGACAACATGTGAAAGTTAGGTATTTAGACCTGAATTTACTTCAGGATATAGTATTATGTTTTGCCAACCGCCTTTTGTCTTTCCCTCAAAGTATCTTAAATATTTTCTTTGGTCGATTAAATCCAAATCAAGACGACAAATTTGCACATGAGCCCCATTCTACGAATGTATATCCTTCCCTTGAAGCTACAAATGCATATCATCTTAATATTGGCTCTCTCAAACAAGATCCAAACAACAGACATAGTCCAACTAGTACAAATTCATCTCAGATATCAGTTATGACCACTGGCCAGTATGCATTATTAAATATTTCATTCCCTTTGCATGAGCTACCAAATAACTATGATCAGAGGCTACCTCAATTTGATGGTACAGGTGATATCACAAAAAGGAAACATATAGACAAAATCATTGACTTCATTGAATTGGAGGAAGTCGATTATGAAGATGTCAAATTGATGTTGTTTGCTCAAAGCCTTTTAGGAAAATCTAGGAAATGGTATAGAAGTTTGACAACCAGAAGTATTCCTGATTTCCAACAGTTTCAAAGCATTTTCCTTAAAAGATGAGAGGTTAAAAGGAACCCTTTTCATATTATGGATGAGTATTGGAATTTAAAATGGCAACCCGATGAGACAGTCCAAGATTTCTCAACTAGACTGAATAGTGTTTATGATTGCATACCTATTGATATAAAGCCTCCCCCAAGCTTGGCTATGCTTCATTATCCAGATGGTTTTGACACTGAGATTTCCCATTATCTCAGAGAAATAAACTCTTCCACTTTGGAGGACATGCAAAAAAGTGTTATTGATGTGGAAATGAACCTATTGATTAAAAGATCCAGAATGGAATCTGAAATAAAGAAAGTAATTAAGGAGGAGTTTCCTCCTTTATGAAACCTTAAGTTAGAGACATTAATGAAAACCATGGAAAGGTTTATGAACACATTTATTTTGCAAGATAAACCTATTGTTAGCGGACAACAAAAGATACCTCCTTTTCAAGCAGATATGGAAGAAGAAGGAGAGGTTGTTGGGTCACATCACAAAAAGGTAGAAACTAGTTGTTTTGTGGATTCATTTGAAAGAAGTTTAGAACAACAACCAGTGGAAGGTTATCAATAAGAGGATGTTAAATTTCAGCAAGTTGAGGAAACAATCACCATGTGTGTGTTACTTATGACAACGATGAAAAACAAGATGAAAATATTGAGACAAATGAGCATGCATATATTTTAGACATTGAACATCAAGAAAACAATGCAAATTATGATGATGGTAACTCTTTACCACTATGTTATGCCACATTTCAGGTGTTGAAAGAAATTCATGATAGCTCTTTACCCCTATGTTATGCTACATTTGAAGAGTTGAAAGAAAATTATAAGATCATTGATCGAGCAGGAAAGCAAGTTGAAACGAGCATAACGGGGCAACCACATTCTTATATAGAGGATGACCCTATTTTGTGTCACATTAGAGACTCCTTTATTCAAAAATTCTAGTTATTAAGTAACCATGAGATCGAAGATCATATAGTCTCCTGGGAACCAATACTTAATTCTTTACATCACCCTCACAAATTTTTATCTAATCATGATATGGATGAGGACTGTATTTCAAATTTTTCTTCTTAATTTTCACTTTCTGAAATTTTATTTCAAAGAGAAGATTGTCAAGTTCAGATTTCTAAAGATGTATGTGTGGACAATGTACATAATGAACCTACATAGGCTAGTTTTCAAAAAAGTCATATGAACATGAACATAATTGCCAACAAATTTTGCCAATCACCTTTTCAATTCAAAAGAATTGTATTATTGAGTTTCAAGGAAACGCTAAAGAATAGCAAGTTGTTTTACATCCTATAGATGATCAACACAGTATTTATAATCTTGCATCCCTTGGAAACATAATGCTAGAAAATTCAAAAATGGATAGACACATTTTTAAGGAAGTATATGAGAAGTTATTTTCAATCATATTACAACAAAAAGAAATTCTCCATAATTTTGAGGATCCTTTGGAAAACCTATTGGAATCTTTAACCAAACTGAATTCTGTGTTGGTTATGGATTATGAAGAAGGCTCCAGTCAGAATTTTGAGTCTCCATTTTATGAGTTTATTTTTCTATTTGGAGAAATGGAATGCAAGCTTCAAATTAGTAGTTATCTGCGTGACTTGCTACATTGGCATTTTTGTATTATTTGATTCAACATGATTTTCAGCAGTATAGGGTAGGTAGCAGTGTGCAAATAAGCTCAGTGCCCTGAGCATATTTTCCAAGTATTCTTTTCAGTTTCAATTTTCAGTACAATTTTTAGTTCAGTGTATATTTCAGATTTCAATGTGTAGAATGGTTTTGGTTTCAATTTAATAGTTTTAGTCACACAATTTTTATGACAGAACAAGTTGTCGATTTGGGATCAACCCAATGGATTAGGTTGCTAGTCTATGGTGTTCTTAGCATCTCATGAGGGGATTGACACCCCCAACTGGAGCCACCGTTAGGGTCCTATAACTTTTTATAGGATTGCTTGATTATAGTTGATCATTATTATGTTCAAGATGTTGTAAATAATATTTCATCCTGCAAATTATTTCCAAAGAGACACCAAGTACTAATATTTGAGGAGATTTTTGCATGAAAATGTTTGGATCAGATCAGACTGTAGGTGTTTTCATCGGAAAGTGCCCAAAAGCAGCTTTCCAACGGTATATCCTGCGCCTAAATCTGACTCCTAGACTGAAAGATAGGCCAGAATGAAGCTTGCACTTCAAAAGCAGATAAAGGCTCGGAAACTATTTCCGCTACAGTTTCAAATTATATTTGCATCTATCCTTTGTGAAAAATATGTTCCCCATTTTGAATATTCCATATGATTTGTAACTCTAGCTGAAATCCCATTGTATATCCCTCTAGCCACATTACCATGTTTTATTATAAACTTTATCCTCAATCCATTATTTAAATCCCAGACTTTAGTCGCGTTTCCATAAAACCAACTCTAGCTGCACTTCCATTCCATCCGTATAATGCTAGCCACTTCCCATATAATTCCCAAACCATATTCCATTATCCCTTGTTTATTTAAATATTACCAAACTCTAGCCGTGTTTCCATTAACTGGGTTAATTTTCAAACTCTAGTCGTAAAACATTGTTTATTAAAACGCCGCATTACATAAAGCCCTGCACCACTCCCAAGGCAATAGAACTGGGACCCACCAACCACGTGTTATCGCATATCGCACCATCCTGCAGTCATCCCCCCATTACGATGTCTCGTCCACCGATTGTGATAAGTCTCCCCCGCTGTTTGCAATATCACAATCGAGGATCGCACCAACTTTAAGTCCCTCCCCCGCAAAGTCCTCCCAGTTGTGATTGCGATGTGGTAAGACCCCTCCTGCCGCGATATTTTATATGTTACGATTTGATGCGCTATCGAGTTTAGTTCATCAGCAAAGCACTATGGAATAGGGTAAAGGTTTTGCTCGTCGATTGCAATAACCCCTCCCAGATGTGATAATTTATAAATTGGATTTTGAAAGGTTTTCGGGTCCGTATTTTTGGTTAAGCCCCTGACATGTGCGATAAGTTATACAATGGATTTGAAAGGGTTTTCGAGTCCAATTCTATCGTTCCACTCCCATGTACCCTCTCCGAATGCGATAAAATCAAACGGACGCAATATTTTATATATCGTGGTTCCGAATTTTCAAGTCTACCCTATCTCCAAAACACAAAAAATCAGTGTAAAGCTCCAACCCTGCTCTGATTACGATTTTTAAAAAGGGTCACGCCTATTTAAATACCCTTCATCTTTTAATGGCCCCGATTATCACTCTACCAAATCAACGACCGACAATGCTTTTCGGCCCCCCCTTTCCATACTACCTTTATCGACCCGGGGGGGCGGGGGGGTCCGAAAAGTGGTTTTTCCCACCAGGGCTCGCTGCTACGTGTCCCTCCTACATGATTTCGCACCTCCCCCCTCTCAATATTGTTAACCACTCACACCCCCCTCTGAAAACTTCTCAGCCCTCACTTCTTTCCCGCTTAATCCTGCTCTCTCTTACCGTTCCATTCTCCTAACGTCCATGCACACAGCTGTTATAACTCACTGTTCCGATTATGTTCATTTCCTCCAGTACCCAGCTTCCACGTGGCCCCTCCACGTACATCCATTCACAATTCAAAATCCCCCTGTCTTTCATCGTTAAAATGGATTACAATGAGATTTACAAAAGAATTTCCCCCATTGCTCCGAATATATTATGATTGAAAGTTATTTCCCCAAATTTCTCAATAGTCTATCAATGGAACTAAATTAATGCAAAAGGTGAAATTAGAAAACTAAAAAGCATGAATGACAAGCAAAAGCAGCAAAGCAAAAGAAGACAACAAGGACCTTTCCAGTGCATTTTTAGCAAAAAAGACAGTAACAAATGGACAGAGGATAGCAAGATAAACACCATTACACATCCAACAGCTACAATCATCAAACAGAATGCAGTGGAATAGTGGGATAGCAAGACACATCTACTAGCAAGACAAACAACATTGCTCATTTAAAGGCCTAGTCACTACCAGAACACCCAGAAACAACATCAACACTAAGTCGACTGATATTTTTAAAACAGTTTAGTCTATTTTTATATTTTTCTAATAAATTCTTGAATTTTGTTTCAAGATATTTTTATAAATATTTGTAACCCATCTTGATATTTTAAATCAAGATTATTTGTACTAAATTTGTATAAATACTTCATCATTTGAAGTAATAGAGGTTGGTTTTTGTACAGAAGAAATCTATTGTATGTTTTTCAAGCCTTAGTGGACATATCTGTAATAAAAAGGACATTCTTCACGGGATTCATGTGTTGGACTATTTGGTGAAGTTCTTCTCTCATTGTCTATGTTTTTATTCCTTTGTTTCCATGCTTATATTTTCCTAAATTTAAATTATTTTACAGAAAGTTGATGAACATAATTTGTTGAAATATGCACTCTGATTCTGGCTGTAAATAATTTCAAGGTTTTCTTCTGATATCATGTTAAGGAATTCTTATTTTCTCTTTAACTTCAATTGAACCTATATCTTTTCTTCTGTTACATTTCATTTAAATCTAAAGGATCTAGCGACCTTGCCCTGTGAAACTCCTTTGAAAATCTGGGACAGATCTTAAGTTTGTAGACTCCATTTCCCAATGGCTCTTCCTTTGCTATTCCAACCAAACAAATTCATAAATAAAACCCACAACCTTTATAACTAGCCTAATGTCCAATACAACAAAGTTAAATATTACAGAGAGAGCTCACTCTAAAGCTGGCAAGGCTAGATCCCAGCTTCCAAAGTACGTCTGTGGTTACCTTTGTGATTTTCTTCTACAACCTCGGAAAATTACAGAGTGCTAATAGTGCCACGTTGGTTTTCTAATTGAAATGGAAATACAACTCAATCCTCCGGCAACTTTTATCAATCAAATTCCAATGATGCTTTCCAAATCTATAGCCTTCAATTTTGTAGGCTAGAGTTCAAGTTAAATTTTCATAATGCACACCAATCACTTGTCGGTCGGCTCTTCACTTGTACTAGACAGCGATTCACAAAAATCTCATGGTGCAGATCTCCTAACTCCCGTGCCCTTGACCTTAGACCTTACCCACGAACAAATTTAATATTCGGACTCGACCCCATCCAAGCGCAAACCATACAACTCTCTCATTCATTTCAACATCCAAGTTGCAGACAGCTCCTTAGGTCAATGGTGTAGGTCGCATATTGTAGCGCCCTAGCGCAGCGGCCCGGGTGCGCGCCCACGAAGGAGTAAAATCGACTAAGTATAGAAGGTGCGCTCCACTCATGCGACAAGTTGGATGCGCAATTATGATGGACGCTCGAGAGTTTATACAACGATTTGGACATGCCAACCCGGTGGGCCGACGTTATGCTTGGTGGGCGAACCCGCACGATGGGCAGGCCGACCCGACGACAAAGCGTTAGCGTGTGGAGATGGAGAACGAGTTTGGCAGGTCGGCTGAATGGACAGCCCCTCCAACATTGGGTATAAACCATGGCGGAGTTTGGTGGAAGGATCATCAACTCAATCATCACATCATACACTCTCATCGCTCAACGCACAGCCTTAGTGCGCAGTTGAGGAAGAGACCCGCAGGCCGCATCGGAGATGCGCTCGCAGGTCGGGCAACGGGTGTAAACAGTGCGACAGTTGGTTGGACAGCGCGGAGGTATCGGGGTGCAGGCGCGGGTGCGCGCTCGCCCGCCCATCGGGTGAACAACCGGGCGTGGGCAAGGCGACCCGCCCGCCTATCATCGTGCAGCACGGGTAAAACGCAAACGGGCGGCGGTTGTGTTGTGCGTCGGGCGCGTTTGGGTGTGAACGTCGGGCACGGTTGGTTGGTGATACGCCGGGTGCGGTTGGGTGTGAGTGCCGGCACGGTGACACGGTGAACGCCGGGCGCGGTGGAACACTTGGGTTGTAGCGCGGTTGTGGAAGCGGGCGTGCACGTTGGCATGGTGCGCCCGTCGTTCGGGCAAAGCGTTGGACTTGGTTTCGGTTGGTGACAAGACCGTCGTGCGCTCTTGCACGGGCGGGCGCCCACCCAGTTGTAAACGCCGGTCGAGCTAAGTCTCCCAGTCATTGTAAATTATCAAATATATAATAAAAGAGTTTTATTATATGCATTTGAATGTTCTTGGATTTATGTTATCATGATGTTATAATGTTATTCCGCACATTGTAATTTAATAAACAAAGATTTAATAAAGTGAAGGCGTAGTTCGTAAAACGCTCAACCATGGAAATGGTGAGTCGTTTAGGCGGTGCCGCACCCGCTAAACTTAAGAAAAAAAGAGTTGGGGGCGTGACAGGTGGTATCAAAGCAGGTTCAAGAGAAGTGAAGCTGGTGTATGAAGGTGATGCACACTTGACAAGTGGTATCCAAACAGGTTCACAGATGGATGAAGCTGCGATTGAAGTTGATGATAAACGACGAGAACGGAAATGTATGCAGGTTATGGAGAAATCATGGATGAACAGTCTGGGTTTCGTAGACTTGGTGGTTCATGGGAAGACCACTCAATCTCTTGTGGACACAGGGGCCAACCATAACTTCATGACGACACGGTTGGCTAGAGCTGTTGGACTGACGATCCTTCCATCCAACATGGAGGTCAAGGCAGTGAACTCTAAGGCCAAGGTGACGGGTTTGGCACACGAAGTGTCGGTGCAGATAGGAGACTGGACGGGTCAATTGGACTTCACAGTGATGGAGATGAACGACTTCGACGTGATACTTGGACAATATTTCTTGAAGGGAAACAAGGCTATTGTTGTCCCCTTCTGTGGTGAGGTGGTGCTGGTTGGACAGACACGGACTTGGACTTTGCCCACACATAGGCAAAGGAGGGAGGTCAATGTGCAGCATGTTTTTGCACTAAGTTTGGAGAGAGCCATGAAGGAATCAGACGTGGAGACATATTTGGTGATGTTCAAAGGAGTCGACGGTGATAAAGTGGGGACGCCTATTTCAGCTGAGATTTCTGATGTGCTTGCCGAATATGCGGATTTGATTCCTGTTGATACATGTGTTTCATGTGGACATTTGGTAGATGAACCATGTGCAAGGAAGGGCAAAGCCAGTTTGCCGATGCTAGGGAGCATCTTACCATGGACGTTCATGATGATACCTTGTATGGAGAAGCAAGGATTGTTGATGTTTGCAGGACTTGTTGGGGTTGTTTGTGACCTTGTGGTAGAAGGTACAAAGACCCGTGACAAGGGTGGAACTTGATGATCGTTGTGGATGAGTGGGTTGTGCTTTAGCCACATGGCTAAGTGCCCGGCACGACGCATGGACAGATTGGAGGGCACACACTTGAGTTACTTGGGTGGACTTCTCATGGACGAGTCCAAGAGATAGTCTTGGTGGACACTTAGGTGGAGGAGCTATGATAGAGGAAACTCATGACATGATGATATGGTTGGTGACCGAGTTCACTAAACCGAAGATGGCAGCTTGGATAGGGATGACCGATGGTTTTGATGAGCCTACTTGGGTGGACTACATGGACAACTTAGTCATGGACATCAGGTTGGAGACATGGAGCATGGCAGTCTTATGCAGGGACATATTGTGGGTGCACTTGTGGAGGTGTCACTAGGGACATCCGATGAAGTGTACCAGGCATGGATGTTGGGCAGATGGATTTGCTTATGTGACATGGAGACTTAGTACTTATGAGGCTATGGGGAGGTTGTACACTCTTGTGCAACAAAGCCATGGACTTGGATGTGGAAACCGATACTTTAGCGCAGAATATAGTGAAGCAGATAAAGGAGGGAAAGACACGCAGGTTCTTTCTACGAGACGGTTAGTTGTTCTTTGGGAGCCGACTCTATGTTCCAAAGACATCTGGTCTTAGGAGGCACCTCTTGAAGGAGTGCCACGATTCTCCATGGGCTGGCCACCCAGGGCAGCGTCGTTCTTTGGCATTGTTGGAGAGAGGGTTCTTTTGGGAGAAGATGAGGGAGGAAATGGAGGAGTATGTGCACACATGCATCATTTGTCAGCAGGACAAATCGGACCATCAAAGGCAAGGAGGACTGTTGCAGCCTTTACCTATTCCAAAGAGTCCATGGATGAGTGTCTCTATGGACTTCATTGTCTCACTACCGCAGGTTCAGGGGTATAATGGGATTATGGTCGTTGTCGATCGTTTTTCCAAGTATGTTGTCTTCATTCCAACGAAGGTACCATGTGGAGCTGAGCGTACTACCGAGCTGTTCTTCAAGAACGTGGTGAAGTATTGGGGGATGTCGTTGAGTATCGTGTGTGACAGAGATACACGATTTACAGGGAGATTTTGGACGACATTGTTCAAGATAGTTGGGACAGAATTGCTGATGAGTTCGAGCTACCATCCGCAGACAGATGGGCATACCGAGCGTATCAACGCATTGCTGGAGGACTACTTGAGACATTATGTCACGACTGATCAGAAGAATTGGCCTGAACTCTTGGATATTGCTCAGTTTAGCTACAATATTCAAAAGAGTTCTGCGACAGGGTACAGTCCATTTAAGTTGGTGAATGGACAAATGCCGGTTGCTCCGCACACCGTTGAGACTATAGGTCAGATGAGGAGTCCTCATGTGAAGAAATTCATGAAGGCTTGGGAGGAGACCTTGGAGTTTGCACGGTTTCCCTTGCACGAGGCTGCAAGGAGAATGAAGAAGTATGCTGATCGAGGAAGACGAAATGTGCAGTTCAGTGTGGGAGATATGGTGTTTCTCAGGATTACCGGAGAGCAGTTTCAGCCAGCCAAGGGGACGACTGCCAAACTGCAATGGAAGTACGAGGGACCATTTCGTGTGGAGAAACGAGTGGGGGAGGTTGCTTATAAGTTGGAGCTTCCGCACCATATGCACATGAAACATCCATTTTTTCATGTGAGTCAGTTGAAGAGATGCAGGCTTGATTCAGACCATCTAGAGAGAGCTGAACCACCGAGAGGACCAGCTGGGATAGTGGACAAACCAGGCTTAGAGTTGGAGAAGATACTGAGTTATTGGACTACAGGTCTTGGTTGCCACCAGAAACGGGAGTACCTTGTCAGATGGAAGGGAGCACCGGAAGAAGAGAGTTGGGAATCGGAGGACTCACTGTGGAGATGGAAGAGGAAGATTGCGAGGTTTGAACGAAGAGTACTTAGGCGTGCAGGATTGTCGAGGGTGACAATGATTTTCAGTGGGGGAGGATGTAGCGCCCTAGCGCAGCGGCCCGGGCGCATGCCCACGAAGGAGTAAAATCGACTAAGTATAGAAGGTGCGCTCCACTGATGCGACGAGTTGGACGCACGATTATGATGGACGCTCGAGAGTTTATACGACGAGTTGGACATGCCAACCCAGTGGGCCGACGTTATGCTTGGTGGGTGGTCCCGCACGATGGGCGGGTCGACCCGACGACAAAGCGTTAGCGTGTGGAGATGGAGAACGAGTTTGGCAGGTCGGCGGAACGGACAGCCCCTCCAACATTGGGTATAAACCATGGCGGAGTTTGGTGGAAGGATCATCAACTTGATCATCGCATCATACACTCTCATCGCTCAACGCACAGTCTTAGTGCGCGGTTGAGGAAGAGACCCGCAGGCCGCATCGGAGATGTGCCCACAGGTCGGGCAGCGGGTGTAAATAGTGCAATAGTCGGTTGGACAGCGCGGAGGTATCGGGGTGCAGGCGTGGGTGCGCGCTCGCTCGCCCGTCGGGTGAACGACCGGGCGTGGGCAAGGTGACCTGCCCGCCCATCATCGTGCAGCACGGGTAAAACGCAAACGGGCGGCGGTTGTGTTGTGCGCCGGGCGCGTTTGGGTGTGAACGCCGGGCACGGTTGGTTGGTGATACGCCGGGCGCGGTTGGGTGTGAGTGCCGGCACGGTGACACGGTGAACGCCGGGCGCGGTGGAACACTTGGGTTGTAGCGCAGTTGTGGAAGCGGGCGTGCACGTTGGCACGGTGCACCCGTCATTCGGGAAAAGCGTTGGACTTGGTTTCGGTTGGTGGCAAGACCGTTGTGCGCTCTTGCATGGGCGGGCCCCCACCCGGTTGTAAATGCCGGTCGAGCTAAGTCTCCCGGTCATTGTAAATTATCAAATATATAATAAAAGAGTTTTATTATATGCATTCGGTTGTTCTTGGATTTATGTTTATCATGATGTTATAATGTTATTCTGCACATTGTAATTTAATAAACGAAGATTTAATAAAGTGAAGGCGTAGTTCATAAAACGCTCAACCATGGAAACGGTGAGTCATTTAGGCAGTGCCGCACCCGCTCAACTTAAGAAAAAAAGAGTTGGGGGCGTGACACATATGGATCTAGGTGGAACGTTCCACGAAATGCATAAAAAACATAACACAAAATTCGTAGCTCCTTTGCACCTCTCACATTGTTGAGACTTGATGGAAGGGAATCTCCATATATCTAGGAAGCATCAAATATCTAGGTGGAAAAACTGGTCACAACATCAAGAAAAATCAAACAATTCACTCCAGGAAATGTTCAAACAATTCATTGGACACAACTCCAATCACATGCAGATATGAAATGCCCACTTCATAGATCTCAGCTAAGGCAAGGATGGACCAAAACTAAAACCATCAAGATGCTTATTCCATCATTTGAATCCTCCTCCTACTTCTCCTGTAATGGTTCACCGCCGCTCTCCATTGATACTCTGTTGTTGGTGATTCACTTCTGGTATACTTCGAAATTCCAGGCAACATGTTCCACTGTTAACCGAGACTCGGGCTTAATAGATGGGATATTTAATTAATCAATTCGATCAAATCAAATTTTATTGTGTCTTGACGTCCACGTCGCGGTCTCAGATGAAGCAGCTCTCCCAGCTCTCCTCCCACGACTATACAACCTCAACACAACTCATCCAATGAACACAAATCATTCCAGATCGTGCTCGCCTTCACCACTAACCTAACTCAGTATTTAACACCTCAAACAAATGCCTTCATGTTGGCAACAATCCCTCACAACGGGTTTTGATATTGTGCTTTGATACCAAGTAAAATTTAGGAGAGACAGAATATGGCGGAAATAAGCATCTCTCAGGTGAGTCTAGCTTAGCCTGAGGAATGCCTACACAAGGACACTATCAATCAATCAGAATGTTTATACATATATAGTATTATGGGTCTATTTAGGAGTTAGAACAACTTCCTCATAAATAGGATCCAAGAAATAAATATGATTCATAATCTCAACCAACAACTAATGTAGAACACCCTATATTTCTCCATTATTACAAGTGGGATTGGCTATTTTTTTCGAGAAGCATGCTCAGTGAGAGAAGATTGTTGGTCTTGGAAATATTGACTATGAGAAGCCCATACTGACCTGCAAATCGTTTCTTTTTGTGGTGTGCATGGAATAAATATGTACCCAACAACATTGATTAATTCCATGTAAATTGTTATAATTAATTAAGGTATAGAACAAAAATTCAATGGAAAAGTTAAGGAATGGTCACATTCTAATTCATGTAGATTAATCAGAATCAAATACAGACTTTGAAAGGAAAATGAATTTTTCAATTAAAAATTACCAGTCATAATCAATTTGATCATACCTTGTCCACCATGAATTTGTAAATATAAGTCTCCTAGGTGTTGATTTCACATTGTGTGACTAACACAGTACGGTTTGACCAAATATTTCCTCGTTGTTAACACACAACAATTAAGAATACTTACTTTTCATCTGAGGAGTGATCTGGTACCAAACAATAATAATGAGCACCTGTCATATGCCATGTCAGTGTATGACTGCTTCTTTAGTGGGAAGTTTATTCTCCAACTCCATGACAATAGTGTTTCCTGCTTCGGCCTGAATCGTTGGTCCTCGAAACCTATCATTGATGGCTATAAAAACACTTTCTACTCCGCAAAATTAAAATATTCTTCAAAATAAATGAAGAAAAGAGGAGTCTGGCACTTTGCGCTATGAATTTCCTCCGAAATGGAAATGTGAATGCAGACTCCTCTTTTATTTGTTGATTCACATCTTTGTTTTGCCCATAATTTATGATGTTATTCCATTTGAAATATTTGATTATAAAGAAAAAGAAAAAAACAAACAAACAAAAACAAAAGAGTGAATAAAACAGAGAATCTAACCATAAAATTTGAAGAAAACCTTGTCGAATGATTTGTTATCAAAAGAGTGAATAAAACAGAGAATCTAACCATAAACTTTGAAGAAAACCTTGTAGAATGATTTGTTATCAGTTGATAATTCTTAAATGTTGATATATTGTGTGGAGTGCGGAGGTGTGGAAGATACCCTCCTCCGCAACTACGTAAAGGACCTAGAACCCCATCAGTTGATGGCAGATTAGTAGCAATGATGGGCTTAATAATGTCAGTGTCAGAGCACTTACTAATGGAATGGCCACTCAGAAAATTATCATTTTTCTATTTTTAAAATTATTTTTCAGGAATTGACAAATGCAAAAAATAAAATTCCCTACACCAAGAGAATTATGTCTTATCAGAGATCACTCAGCCAATGGAAAATTAGAAATAAGATTTCCATAAAATTAGAAAATTATTTTTGAATTTACGGGGAAATAGGAATTTTGATCACTTTCTTGAAACTTTGGTTAAAATTGAAAAAACATGAAAAAATAATGGGAAGCCAATGCACTTTGACGTGAGGTGATTTCTATAGTTCGTGGTGAGGAAGGGACTAATAATAGAGATTAAGAATTGCTTTTAAACATTTAAATATTTAGTGTATGGTTTCATTCGTGGAAATTAGAAAAAAGTGTCGATTCCATTGTTTTTCATTGGAACAAAATTCACTTGAGTCCATTATTTTTGGAAAGTAAGGAGACTTGTTGTAATCAAATTTCCATAATAAATCCATTTCATTTTGGTTTAAAATTTCAGATTCAGAAGTATGATCTCAGTGTAATTGTGATTGTAAAGATATCAACTTTTAATCCCATAGTAAGTATATATATTGATGAGATAAATAGGCCATATACCTACAACTTATGGATCATATTGGTGCTAGAGTGGTATAATCTGTCAGCTTGAAGAAGATGCTTGTGCTTTGAGGAGAAAGAGAACTCATCATGGATAAAATGTTAAAAAGATAAAGGTTGGAAGATATAAGATCCATTAAAGTGTAGAATTAAAAAGAAAATTGACACTTAAAGGAAAAAATTTAGAATTTCACTTAAATGATAGATTAATTATACAATTTCAATTGATACCGAAGAATAAGGCAGTGGCCAAGTTACAATTAGTTATCTAAGAGACCAAGGAAGCACAAGCACCTTCCATTGTTATTTTAGAAGTTAGTGTCGTGACTAATACAAGCATAGTAAGTTAAATCTTTGAAGATATTTCTATTTTGGAAGAGGCCTTTGGTAATTTTATAAAGCATACCAACAACATAAGATCCAAACTAATGATACAAATGGGCTACAATGACCAAGGGGAAAATGAAAGAAGATAAGGGATCATAAACCCCATTCTAGTTGACCTAGGGTCAAGCATGAATGTCTCTGAGTCGGTGACATAGGTGGAAAATGAGAATGCTTAAACGATATAATTTGTGGTGAGTATCAAGAGGTTGAAGCATTGAACACACATATAGAAGTATTAGCATCAAGAAAAGCCATGTTCACTATTATCAATTTTGTGAAAGAAATATGGCATAGATTTATTCTTTTCATTAAAAGAAAATGCAATAGCAAATGAAGATAGTAGCATACTCTCACTTTTCTTGTGGTGGATTATAGAAGGCACGTGATGGGGAAATTTGAAAGAGTTATTATTCATAGTAACTTGGGGAAATAAGGAAATAAATCAACAAAAGCGAGAGGTATGCACTAAGAAATTCATTCGTTGTTTGTTATTTATTCAATGAGAAGGGTTATAAAGCTACTTATTATAGGTATTCCAACCTATTTTAGTAGAAGGATGTGCCATTCATTTACATCCATCGATTTGTGGGGGATTTAATGTATACTTCAACGGAGATCAGAGTGTTTTCCTTCTCAATGAAGAAAGGCAATCTTTAGGCTTGTTGGAAGAAGCAAGCCACAAACCATAAAGCATACTTTTTTAATGTCAAATAATGGAAAGAAAAAAATCTCCAAGATAGTAATGAATTTAGAGAAACATGAACAAAAAGAGAATTTAAAGCATCCTCTATAGTGGCAAGAATTTTTATTGACATTGCTACAAGTTAAATGTTGTAAAATGTGTTGTAATTGATGTCAACGTGCCAAAGGGAGTGCAGTTTGAGCACTTGGATCAGCCAATACCATGGAAGCACACTTGACACACAAGGAAATTCCTTAGATCAACAATCAATGGAACATAATGGATCAACGAATCAACATGGATCAGTTCTTGGATGAGATTGATGGCCCTTATTTATTTCAAGGGGTCCCGACCTACTCGATGCTTAACTGCATGGAGGTTCGAAATGATGTGAGGAAATAAAACCACTAAGGGAATGTGGCATTCAATAAATGGATTCAGAGACCCCTACCAAAACTACCATAGACCCTCCCTGTGCTCCCCCCCACCCCGAAACCACTTGAGTGAAACAAAACTAGTTTAGGGTGATATTGCACTAGTGGGGCCATGGGTGATTGAGTAATTGGCGAAAACACTAAATTTTGCTATAATGGAAAATGTCATTGAATGCACTAAATTTTGAGACCCCATGGTCAGTTAAAGGATGGAAAATTTACCTTCAAGCATTGGTTTGTCTATCATATGATCAGAATTTGGATGGGTTTCAATACAAATGCTCATGATTTTCTTCAATACGTTATATGATTAAGTCCTTGGTCAAGCCTTTAATCACAAATCACTTAAAATCTAATGCTTAATGGATAAGAGCCTCGGGCCCCCGAAAAATTAGGTCTACAAAATTCATAAGATTTTCTCGATAGCTCGACGCCCAATATATGCCAGCTGAGAATTTGGAGCAAGTCATGTGGCAGTAGAGGACACATGTCACCCAGATTTAATGTTTTCAAATATACAATTGTGTAAAGGTCAGTGACACGTGGCATGTGTAAACAAAGCCACATGGCATAGGACATGTCATCATTAGTCACGTGTCAAACTATGATTGGTTTCTTGGCGAATGAAGTGGTAGGTTGAGTGGACCCCAAAGCCCCAGACTCCCAAAGTAGTATTTTTCTATCAGATAACTCGATAGCCCAGGATCTATTAAATGATAAGCTAAACAAAATTAATCAATGAAAATCAATGGGAAGTTTGACATCATCAAGCCTTCAAAGCCTTAGAATCACATGGTGGCATTTTGCAAAATTTATTTTGATTACTCGATTGCCCAATAACATTGGACCACATTCATAGGGTTTTATCACAAAGGGTTAACTTGTAGCACATGAGGTCTTAGTTCCCCTAATTATTTGGAACCCTAGAGTAATGTTTACAAAAGCGTGGTTGAGTACTCCCAATAGTATTGAACCAAATATAGACCTTGGTCATAATGTTTGGTTCTAGGTACTTGTTTTCCTAGTGCTTCAATGCTAAATAGTGTATCTACAGGTGCTTTCTCTCGAAGTTTGATAACCTAATATCATTCAATTGATGGTCCCAAGGGACAGAAAGATGGTTGTATCTTGACATAAAAGGTTCCCATCAAAGGGTCCAACCTCGTTTTTGTTGGGGATTCCTCTGTTAAAAATTTTTCGAGTACTCCCCAAACACATAGGTACTTCCCCAATTCCTAGCAAAATTCAAATTTTCATGTATGGTTAAACAATCCTGGAATCCCAATTTTTCAAGGTTAATGGGCAAGAGCGTAAAGAATAAGGAAGACTACTTGTACAATGCCTATTCATACATTTGAATTAGGAAGTCTCTATAAATTGAAAGAGATGAGAGAAGCAAGTGTAGCACTACATAAGGAAGTATGTTGACATGAACAGGGGAACTACAATTAGTATCAACATAGAAGGTGTCCAAACGATAAGAAGAGTGAGAATGATTTGTAGTGAAGTGTGAGTGTGGTGAGCAGATCAAGAATGGTCCAAAATGAAGTGCAAGATTTATGAGAAAAAGAGAATAATCTACATAATAAAGAGAATGAAGTGTATGGAGAAAAAGTAAGGTTGATGAGGTAGCTTCAATGAATTGAAGAAGTGTAAAAGTAGACTAGAGAATATCAAATTGAAAATCAAAGAGTATAGGGGATTTGCGCCTCTTGTAGGTTAGTGCCTACAAAGTACCAGAGGGGATTGGTGTCTCCTATAGGTTGGTTCCTACAAAGCAGAAGAGGGGATTGGTGTCTCTTGTAGGTTAGTGCTTATAAAGCAACAAGGGGGATTGGTGACTCCTATAGGTTGGTGAATACAAAGTAGTAAAGAGGATTTGGGTCTCTTGTAGGTTGGTGCCACCAAGATATTTCATACAAAAAAGTTTTATGATTTTGTTATGTAAGGATTCCCATACATATCTTGTGTTACTTGTGAAATTTATGAGATTAATTTTTTATGATATTTGGTTGGATTTAAATAAGTAAAAATTGTCATTATGTTGATTCAACCCCGCCCCCCCACCTCAGTATAATTTTGAAATTTGACAATTGGTATCAAAGAAGACTCCTTTAGAAGTAGTCTAATCACTAGAAGGTAAATCTTAGAGGGACAAATGGATAGTAAAGATAGTTCTTTCTCAAATAGAGCCCCACTCTTTGATGGAACAAATTATCCTTTCTGAAAGATAAGGATGAGGGAATATCTAATGTTATTTGGTGTTTATGTTTAGCTTTCTATGGTAGATAGTTATAAAGTTCTAGTTAATCCTCCAACAGATACAGAAGAGAGAAAGGATTTTGTAAATAACGGAAAAGCAATGAATTCCATTCTAAGTGGTCTTACAGATTCAAAATTTATCAAGGTAATAGAGCGTAACTCTACTAAAAATATTTGGAACAAGCTTCAAAGTAGTTACAAAGGAGATGAAAAGGTAAAGAGAACTAAGCTTCAAACATATAGAGTGCAATTTGAAAGTTTAAGGACGAATGAAAAGAAGACATTGCAAGATTTTCCCTTCATGTAAATGAGGTTGTGAATACCATGAGAGGATTTTGTGAAATTATTGATGAAACAACAATTGTTTAGAAAGTGTTGATATATCTTCCACTGAGATGCAATGTAAAGGTATCCACCATTGAAGAAATGAAAGATATAAAATACATGAAGATGGACGAATTACATGGAATCCTCATTTCATATGAGATAGTAATAGGAAAGGAGAAGTCAGGATTAAAGGAATCAACCTTCAAAGCATCAAAGAATACAAAAGGATATAAGGACCATGATCACTCTAGATTTGAATCAGATTAAGAAGAATCTCAATTATGAGGAAGATGGAAAGAGGATCTAACAAATATAAAGGTAAGTTTCCATTCATATGTTTCAAATGTGGTAGAAAAGGTTATTATGCTTCTAAATTTCCATATGCAAAATTGGAAGAGAGTGATGATGAAAAAGAATATAAAGATAAAAGAAAATATCATAACCATACAAATAGACATAAAATTTCATGAGATGCATATTCATCATGGCCTTTCGATGAGTTGCAATCTTCCTCAGAATAAAGTATTTTATTCTGGAGAGATATCCCCAAAACTTTCTATTCATAGCCATGAAGACTGAATACATTGATCATAAGATATCAAATTCAAAGGAAGAATTTCTCAAGGATCAAAGAAAGAAGAAAATATCAAAGTATGTGATTGTTCTAGTAGTGTATTAGATGTAGAAGAAGTGCAATCTATCTCAAGAGGAACTAGCGAAGGAAAAGGTAAGTTACTATTCTATCGTAATTGTAGTGGAATAGGTCATCTTACTATTAGATGTACACATATAATATTTGAAAATAGTAATGATAAAGAAGAACATGAAGATAAGAGAAAATATTATGAGTATAAAAAGTAAATATGTGGATCATCAAAAGAAAGTAATGGATAAGCATATGATAATGGAAAAAAGGAATCATAATCATGACCATGGAGGATCAATACATTGACCAAGAGAATCAATTTTAAAGGAAGAAGATGTTGATGGAGAGGTAGATCTTAAGGGAGAATTTAGTAGTGCATTAGAAGAAATAAACACTTAATAAAAAGAATAAGGTGGTGTTCTAGAAACATCAGAAAGAAAAGAATCATGACCTTGATGAATCAACAATATCTTTCGTGAAATTACAACTAGAAAAGGAAAAGAATAGAGAAGAAATGTTGCTAAGATAGATTGAAGAAAAGGAAGGAAATTGTGAGAAACTAAAAGATGAGATTGTTTCCTTGAGAAAGGATTTAGAAAAATCCAATAATCAGTTGACTCAAATTAGTTTGAATTTTGAAATCTTGGATGATATTGTTAGTTGCCAAAGATCACATTTTATTAAAACATGTCTTGGTTATCATGAAATTTCCAAGGGAAAATCAAGCTCAATGACATATGAAAAGAAATGAAAAGAAGAGTTTGGAAGCTATGATAATATGCTCAAAGGATCTAGCATAAATTCAAGCAAAGTCAGTAATGAAGCCAAGGATGACCCAATTAGCATTACAAGTAGTACCAAATAGGAGCTAAAGGAGCAGCAGAGATCTAATTTTCAAAAGAAAGAAATCAACACTCGGAAAGGAAGTGAAGATGATCCAAGACCTGAGAATGGATTTCAAAGAGTTGTTCCACCAAGAAGGTATCAAAAACTATTTTATGAATATTACTTTTCATGTAATGATTTCGGTCATAAGGAAATAAATTGCAGAACCTATGTAATAAATTATTATATGAGTAATAGGAACAGGGGATCATATAAGATCTCAATAGATGGTCGTTTGAGAAGCAATCATAGAAGTTTTAATAAGAATGTTGTTAAGAATTACAATTCAATTTCCCCATTATTAGATCATGTTGAATGCTTCAAGTGCAATAATTTTGGGCACAAAGATCATGATTGTAGAAATAATACATTTAGGCATGTAAATCAAAGAAACTAAGAAGATATTGTTAGAAATGGAAATCAAAGAACCAAGGTATGGAGAAAGAAGCAAGAGGAAAAGGTAGAATGTAGTTTAGCTATATGTGTTCAAAATAAATAAAGTCAATGGTATGTTGGATTCACAATTTGAGAGAGGGAGTTGAATCGGTATAATGGCAATTTTTACTTATTTAAGCGTTCAAACATCATAAAACATACATCTCATACATTGAACAAGTAACATAAGATATACATGGAAACTCTTATTGGAGAATCCTCTATGTTGATTTGTAGGAACCAGCCTATAGGAAACATTGATCCTCTCTACTGCTTTATAGGAATTGACTTAAGAGAGACATCAATCCCTTTTTCTATTTTGTATGCACCAACCTACATGAAACACTAATCCCCTCTGTTGCTTTGTAGGCACCAACCTACACAAGACACCAATCGCCTTTGCTTTTTAATTTGCAATCTATTTTTATCTAGTCTGCTTCTACAATTATTCAATTCATTGAAGCTACCTCGTCAACATGAATTCTGCGCCATACACTTCATTCTCTTTATTTGTGTAGATTCCTCTCTCATTCTCACAACTCTTTCACTTCATTGTGGACCATTCTTTCTCTGTTCACCACACTCTCAATTCACTACGAATCATTCTCGCTCTTCTTGTGGTTTGGATACCTTTTGGTGTTGATACTCATTGTAATGCACCTCTTCACGTCCACATACTTCAAAATAAGAGTTGAAACTCAAAAGATTAAAAGAGTCATATCCAAAAATTCAAAAAAAATATGGTGCATTAAGGTCTCTACAAATGGTGATTTACTGGATGAATCATAGATTTTTTGCATTTTTCTTTGAAATAGAAACATAAATTAAATTTCAAGTGAAATATAAGTTAGAGGAAATGTTTAAAAGAAAATAAGAACTCACATTTCCATCTTCAACTTGACTCTAGACTTTCTTATTTACTTCCATGAAAATTCCTTAGTTAATAGCCAAAAGAAAACATAAATTTATTTTCTTTTCAACGTAAATTTCTCCATTGTTCAATATTTATTTATTATATTATCCATACTAATCTATCAAGTCTTATGGTACTTATATACTACTCACAAACATACATAGCCCCGAAAAAGTCACCCCAATATCATAAACTTAACTATCAACAAGTGCCCATAACCTTGGTGGAGATATGCATTTCCTTGCAAAACATGTTCCCTCCCTTAGTTAATAATATTCTTGTATGAAGAGTACAACTTTTAATTATGATCTCTTTTTCAATATGTATGGAAGAGAAGAGGGTGAACCACCAACTTTATTAACTATGAGGATGATATATGTTATCAAGGATATGAGTATAATATTTGGATATTAAAATCATACCCAACAAGTGGGATACCTTTAGTCATGCTCTTCCTCCTTACATTTAAGTAATTTAGATATGAATATGATTAAATATTCTCAAATGGATTCAACCAATTACTTTAACAACAAAGTATTTAATATATCTAATTTTTTTTAGAAGATAAAACATATAATATCCTTTGGTCACAAGCTTAACTCATAAATAAATCCCTTTAATTTTGACCAAAAAAGTGAAAGATAAGGAATAGCAAGGAAACTATTTAAATGTATGTTAAATGTTGAAATATTAATATGCAACAAAAGTATACAAAAATAAAAGACCATAAAATATATTTTAGAGTAATGGATCAATAAAACCTTAAAATATATGCTAAAAGATCATGTCACACCAAACCAAGCTCTAAAAAAAAAACAAACAAACAAACAAACAAATAATAAACTATAAATTATGCACATGATGTTTTCCTTTTTAAACAATCAAGTGAAATACCTCTTAAGGATATGGATATGTCCATTAACAAGGAGAGGGTGTACATCACCCTCCATGATTTTTAGCCTATATGTGCTAACTCCTATTTTCTTGGCCATATAAAAATAACGAAGTTATAAATTTTGAAACTTTGTATATTTCCCTTTTAGTTCATTATCTCTATCCCATTTTAATACCAAGTCATCTATTTCAAAGTTTTTGTCACCACCATTGTGTTCATAAAACCATCTTTTCATAATTTATTGATGAGAAACAAGCTTTTGTTTAGCTCTTTGTCTTTCCTCTTTCCACATGACTAATGCGTCTATACAATTTTGAAGAGAAAAAGAAATGTGGCCTTGAAAAACTCAAGAAATCTATAATGAAGATAAGAAAAAATCAGGTGCTAAAATTGCATGTACATACACCAAATAGTGTGGAGATGCCCAAAGCCCCTTCAAGTATTACTTTATAAACCCACAAGGCATTGAGTTTTAGCATTTTGCTAGTTCTTATGGCGTTCAACTATTGCCTTTTTTAGGAGGTGAAACAAATTCTTATTAGTAGATTTATCCACCCTATTTCCTAGTGGATAATAGTTGATTGAATAGTGGAGAATCATCATTTTATCTAAAGTAGACAGAAATAGTCGAGAGGAAGAAAAATAAGAAACATTGTCAAATATCATAATTAGAGGAACTCCAACCCTTATAATCAAATTTTGTTCAAGAAATTGAATGATAACAATTTTATTAACCCATATCAATGGCACAATATTAGCTTACCTAATGAAATAATTGGTAGCAATCAATATATACTTATGTTTCTTTAATGAATGAGAGTATATTTCTCTAATAACATATATCCCTAATTTTTCAAAAGTTCTTTCAATTAAAACAAGTTACAATTTGAGATTCCTTACATTTTCTTAACATAATCACCAACATCTTTGACGAGAGTAGGCCAACAATAAGATCTCAAAATTTTGTGAGCAATGGTTTCATTAACAAGTTGATCTTGAGTTGGTCCATCACAAAGATATTTCAAGACTCTATCTACATCTTCCTTTTTCATTTGGGTGTGGAGCCTGATTATCTTCTATATTCAAAAGTACCGCCACATTGGACCCCAGTTCAAAATGGGGGCGGCAATGCCGCCCGTAAAATATTCGCTGCAGGGGGGGTCCAAGGGGGGGCGACTGCGACCTTTGGGAGCCCCCCCCCTGTCGGGGGGTTTCGGGGGCAGCGTCCCCGAAGCTAAAAACAACTGTAAAATTGCCTTGTAAAATTATAGTAATTTCTAGTCAATCTGGGTTGTTCATTAGGCGGATGATCTAACGGTAGAACTTATGTTTAGTTTAGGGTTTTTTGCCCTAGAAGGCAACCCCTCTCTTTGTATGAGGGTATTGTATTTGAGGCTGAGAGATAGATGTGTATTATGTGTGAGCGAGAAACAGAGAGGTAAGACTGTGAGAGAAGACAGAGGATATTACAGGGGATTTGCTGTAGGTTGTGTCTCTTCATTTTACTGAATAATAGAAAGGAAGGACTGGCTGTTCGGGGTGGACGTAGCCCAAACTGGGTGAACCACATATATCTGTGTCTCTCTTCTTTTGTGCATTTTTTGTGTTTATATTTCTGCAATATTTTATGTGTTCCATTGCTCCGTAATATTTAATATCCTAACAACTCGTATCAGAGCCGAAGGTCTATTTCGCTGATAAACTTGTAGGAAAGAAGGGTTCCTAGTTCGAGTGGGAGCAATGGCAGAAAATGGTAAGTTTAGGGTCGAGAAATTATACTATGCCAATAACTCTCCGGAAGATCAGTATGTGAATGATAGTCGTATCGAGAAACAACCACCAAGGCAGAAAATCAAAGAAGCCGACGGATATGGAAGATGAAGAATGGAACCTTCTCAATAGAAAGGCACTCGGAACAATACGGATGTGCCTTGCAGCGTCAGTCGCCTCAACATTTGAAAGGAAACAACGACAGAGGGTTTGATTAAGGCGTTGGAGAAACTATATGAAAAACCCTCGGCCTCAAACAACGTATTTCTTATGAAACGGTTATTTAATATGAAGATGTCAGAAGGTGGATCTGTTGCAGATCATTTAAATGATTTTAATACTATTACAAGTGAGTTATGTTCTGTAGGGGTAAACTTTGATGATGAAGTTAGAGCTCTCTTATTCTTGTGCTCATTACCAGAAAGTTGGAATGGTTTGGTAATGGCCATTAGTAACTCCATTTCTGGATCCAGTACTTTAAAGTTTGATGATGTTGTCGATGCTATCCTTAGCAAGGAAATGTGATGGAAAAGCTCCAGTGAGAGATCGGGAAATGCTTTGATTGCAGAGTCTAGAGGAAGAAAAATGGAAAGAGGAAAGAGCTCAGGATATCGCAGTAAATCAAGGAAAGGCAGATCCAAGTCCAGATCGGGGATAGTGTGCTGGAAATGTGGAAAGAAAGGACACCTAAAAAAAGACTGTAGATCTCGGAAGGGAAAAGAAGGAGATTCACAGCAAGAAAACAATCATGAAGCAAATGTGACAGGTGAGGTGTTAGAAGATGCTTTGATTCTTTCTTTCGAAAATATTACTGATTCCTGGGTGGTAGATTCAGGGGCCTCATTCCATGCCACACCTGATAAGAAATACTTTCATGACTATGTTCAAGGAGATTTTGGACAAGTTCGTTTTGGGTGATGATAAACCCTGTAAAATTGTTGGAATGGGTAAGGTTCTTGTAAAACAGCAGAATGGAAACCAATGGCTACTAAAGGAGGTAAGGCATGTTCCAGATCTAAAGAAAAATCTGATTTCAACAGGGCAGTTAGCGGTGAAGGTTGTGTGACAACTTTCACAGATAAAGCTTGGAAGGTCACCAAAGGAGCCCTGGTAATAGCAAAAGGCGAAAAGGTTGGTACATTGTATTTATGCAATGTATTTCTAACTCTGTTAATGCTTTAACTTCCAAAGGAGCAGATGCAACATTATGGCATCATAGGCTTGGACACATGAGTGAAAAAGGAATGAAGATTCTTCACTCAAGGAATTTGTTGTCGGGTTTGAAGAATGTCGATTTGGACTTCTGAATTGCATTTATGGAAAACAGGAGAGAGTCAGATTTCTCAGAGTTGGGAAAGAAAAGAAGAATGAAAAAATTGGAGCTTGTGCATACAGATGTATGGGGACCTGCTCAGGTATCATCTCTCGGTGGCTCTCGTTATTATGTTACTTTTATTGATGATGCAACTAGAAAAACTTGGATTTATTGTATTAAGAATAAATCTGATGTATTTGATTCTTTCAAGAAATGGAAAGCTTTGGTTGAGATTGAGACAGGAAAGAAATTGAAGTGTCTTAGATCAGACAATGGAGGTGAATATTGCAGAAAAGAGTTTGATAGGTACTGTTGAGAGCATGGAATTCGTAGAGAGAAGACAATTCCAAGAACACCACAAGAAAATGGTGTGTCAGAAAGGATGAACAGGACAATCATGGAGCGTG
>APFE030033192.1:0-39092 GCA_000404065.3 Pinus taeda | reverse complement strand
TTGCTGTAGGTTGTGTCTCTTCATTTTGCTGGATAATAGAAAGGAAGGACTGGCTGTTCGAGGTGGACGTAGCCCAAACTGGGTGAACCACGTATATCTGTGTCTCTCTTGTTTTGTGCGTTTTCTGTGTTTATATTTCTGCAATATTTTATGTGTTCCATTGCTCCGTAATATATAATTTTCTAACACACAATTCTTTCAAAAGAGGATACATTCACAAGTTTGTATTGCAAATGTTCTACTCTTAATTCCCCTTTTCCTTTAGAGTTCAAATGACTAGGAATAGTCTCATGGTATAAGAAATATTTTAACTTAGAATAACATGAATATCGGTCAACAAAAATGTAAAACACTTTATTGGTAATAATAGCCAATTTGTTCTCCAAGCTTTCTTCTTCTTTCAATACAGAATATTGTGATTTTAGTGCTAAGTTACAGAGTTATTGTCAATGCACAATATGAGTAAGTTTAAAATAAAAGGTCCTACTTATGGATGGAAGTCATCCAATTTCCTCTTCTTTCCCCTGATTCTCTCTTAATAAAAATCAATCTAACCATGGGATGAGGAAAAAACACCCTACTATGTGTTTTAAGAATATAGGGTCTAAAGTGTCTCACAACCACATAGACAACTTATAGTGAGACCACATAGACAACTTATACATATTTATCAATGGCTAGGTAATTTAATTATAGTCATTGAAAATTAGTGCTCATGACAACATTAGGACATTTCCTTCAAAAAAAATGTGTGTTATTAATGCTAATAAATAATGATTAGATGGAAAAGTTTAAAGAAGAAAATTTGTGTCAAAATATAGAGGACCAGAGCATTAGTATTTTTTGTTTTTATTTTTGTTAAAATTGGAAACTAGGGCCAAACTCCATGTGGGTCATCTTATTAATGGCAACTGATATTTTTCTTGGATCCCTCTCATCGCGAGGTGTAGGATTGATCTAAAGATCATCCAATTCCGATAAGTATTCATGAAGATATGAATTTATTTGTGTTATGGGACAATTCGTCAAAATCGGCCAACAACCAAATAAACCCCACTTGTGCTCAACGTTTTAGTATAAATAGAAGTGCCTTGAATGTCATTTGGACACACATCCTCTTGGTGATCTCTTCCTCTCCAATTGTATTTTGGTTTTAGTGGGAGGAGAGATCTAAAGAGGATACGCTGCCCTAGTGGATGCCCTAGATCTTAACGCTATCATGGAGGATATTTTAACGCAGTGAAGAAAGGGTTCTACGCAGCAAGTCAAGGTGCCCTAGACATAGTTGAAAGGAGGAACACCTAGCCGCAGCAAAAGAGGGTTTAATGCACCCCTATATTTGTAGTTGAAGGAGGCTCCTATACGTTGCATAGAGGAGGCCTATCCGAGATCTTAAGAAGCCCTAGCTGTAGACAAAGGGAGGCTCCTATACACAGTAAGCCGCAGTCAGGGGGAAACGACATACATTGTATAAAGGAGGCTCAACCGAGATCTAGAAGAAGGCCCTAATCTACAGGTAGGAAAGGTCCTAATACGCTATCCAAGAGATACTAATACGCAGGACTTCATAAAGGAGCCCTAATTCATTGTCAAGAGTGCCCTAAATCCGTAGTAATAAAGAAGCCTAAAGCCGCAGTCTATGGAGGCCTAATACGCATCAAAGGAAGAAGACTTAGTAGCATATTTGAGGAGCCATAATCTGCAGCCATTGGCTGACCCTGGGCCGCAGCAAAAGTGCCCTAAACACAACAAGAATAATTATGTTAACATGAAAGAAGGTTGTTCCTAGGCATGGGGTAAGGCATCATTTCGTCTGTGTTTGCTTCTTGTAGGAGGGTGAGTTAGAGCAACTCTAGATCAGGTTTGTTGGAGGAACAAGTATAATGTTTTTGCTACCTGGAAGTTACAAGAGGATTGTGTGTTAGGCCACAGGCCATAACACCACAGTCAAGGTTTGTTTATGAATGTTTGAGGGCTTATTTATATTCCTAGATCAGCAGGATATCCCAGGAGATGCCCTAGGATGTTTTGATGAATGTTGGAGGATTGTTTGGTGCCCTAACCAGTCATCATGATGACTGCTGCAAATTATTATTGACTGAGTCCAATTTCATGAATCAGAGATAGCTAGTGCAACAGCATGATGATATGGTGCAACAACATGATGTGTTCAACATGAATTTGGATGCAACATAGTGCAAGCTCAGCATTGTGCAGCATGAGGAGTGAAAATCAGTGATGAGTGCAGAATTGAGTGCATATCAGTGATGAGTTCAACATTGGGTGCAAATTGTTGATGAAAGCAACTCCATGATTGGCGCATCACAGTGACAGGAGCAGCAACATGAAGTGCATAGCATGGTCATTAGGTCCAGCACTGTGATGATGAGTGCAGCAACATTTGGACGAGATGCAACACCATCATAGGTGAAGGAGTCACCTTGGAGAATCAGTTGACGCAGCATGTCTTTAACTGATCTTATGTAGAGATGAATCTAGAAAGTCGAAGTGTTGACTTATGTTGTGAATGTACTATATCTCTCTCTCTCTACTGAACTATTGAAAAACATATAAGAAGAATTGATCAAGGGTTTCTCCACATCGGGGTTTTTCCCTGGCTAGCACCACATCTTGTGTCCTCTTGTCTTGGCTTGTCTTCTGTGATTTATGTTTATGTTCTATTTGCAATTTAATTTAATGTTGATGTGATTGCTAATCTGGAAAAGATATTGAGCTAACTATGAAAATTGAAATAAATTGCTCTAAGCATAGAACATACCTAAAATTAACATGGTATCAGAGTTGAGGTGAAGACAATGCCCAAGCAAGAGTGAAAGAGAAAAAATGATCAATGGATTCCTCATCCCTCTTCAAATTCACCAAGGGAGAAATCAAAGCAGAGAATATTATCAGAATGGCGCAGCGGAAGTTTCTGATGGCCTACCTAAAGATCACTCCAATGGGAAGTTTGGATCTAAGGGTGGAAGGAAAGGAAGATGCCTCTCTTCAAATTCACCAAGGGAGAAATCAAAGCAGAGAATATTATCAGAATGGCGCAGCGGAAGTTTCTGATGGCCTACCTAAAGATCACTCCAATGGGAAGTTTGGATCTAAGGGTGGAAGGAAAGGAAGATGCCTTGGTTGTAATAAGTTCGACCATTATGAGAAGGAGTGTCTAAGGTAGGGACACATCACTTGATGATAACAATCATTCCAGGGACATCTTCAATGATCATAGGAATGACAAGTAATGCAAGTCATCAAGGAAATGACCAATTCTTCAGAGAAAGTAAGGAACTCTAGGTATGAAGAATCAAATGTTGTTTCTGATAAGATAAAGAAGCATTATCTTGTATTGGCCCTCTCCTTCAGATTCTTTTGGAATATAGCTTATTGATTGTAGTGATTCAAGGCACTCCATCAAATAGAATGGTGCTCTCTCTCATTTAGCAAAAATGGAAACAGTCATGGGATTATAATTGGAGACGATGCCACCTATCCCGGAAAGGGTGTAGGAAATGTTACCCCTCAATTTAATGAGGGTAACTTGATTCATTTACAGAATATCTTTTATGCACCTGATGATAAGAAGCACCTGATGTCCATTTCAGTAATGGAAGTCAAAGGTTTCAAGGTGGCATTCATCGATGGAAATGTACGTGTTTAAAAATAAAATTTTCTAAGATGCTTTTGAGTTTAGGGTTGGAAATTTGTATCAAGTTGTAGGATGGTCCATTGGGGGACCATATCAGTTGACACATCACACCAGATGTCTACTTATGGGGCCCTACCCAATGTGAGTCAGATGGTGACTCAGATGCCTGAATTCAAGAAGAGCATGGAGGTACATGTATAAGATGTACCGAAGGAAAATATTACATGGGGACCATTCCCCTCATGTAGTAAGTCCATGGGTTTGGAACAACCCGAGGAGTTTGAGATTCATGATCAGGAATCTCATGTATACAGGTGGAAAAAATCCCTCTATGGCTTGAAGCAAAAAGCCTTGGGCATAGTATGAGAGGATTGATAGTTGTCTGATGAAGTTGAGATTCACTAGGAGTGAAACCGATCCAGCCATTGCTCGAAGGTTGTGGATGATAGACCTCTCATACTAGCACCTTCTAAGGACGACCTATTTCTAATAGGTGCAAATCCTCTCATTTGCGAAAGCAAGAGGGAGTTGGATTCCAGATGTGGAATGGTAAACTGCAAGCCCGTGACTACCTCGAGGATATTAACTTTCAGAAGTTATATGGTGATGATGTCGGACCAAATTTGGGAAATGCCTCTGAGTTTCATAAACTCATTTGCATTGACGTTCTTGGTGAACTTCCGTCTGGACATATGTTTTGCAGTTAGCATGGTGAGCTCATATTTGGTTGAGCCTCACTGGATTGGTGCCAAGAATCTTCTGAGATATCTTCGAGGCACAATCTCTCATGGATTGAGATACACTACCGGAAATATGAAACTGCATGAGTATTCGAATGCTGACCGGGCAAGCAGTGTGGAGGATCATTAGAGCACTTCTCAGTGCTAGTTCTCTTTAGGTTCTGCTTCAATATCATGGATGAGAAGGAAGCGGAAGTCGATTGCTATAAGCACCGCTGAGACCGAATACATAGCTACCTGTATGATCTTGTATGAAGCTGGCTGGTTGTGGAAGCTCTTCAATGAGTTGTTTATACATATGATGAATACCACCGTGATCCTCTGTGACAACCAAGGGGAGGATTTGATTGTTGAGGAATCTCGTATTCGATGATTGCTCCTGCAAATAGACATCAGATACTACCTTATCTAGGACATGGTAAGTCGTTGAACAAGGAGGCTCCATCGCATTAAGACCGATGTATAGGTCGCAGATATTTTGTCAAAGCCCCGGGGAAAGGTCAAATCTGTGACTTTTCCGAATGACTTGAGTCGTTGAGAGACCTTCTTATAAGGATCCTAAATGTTTCATGCATTGAGCTCTAGGAATTCTGAGGGCCTTGGGGTACCTATTGGAGCGACATATGACCACAAGGCGACTCACCCTCCCCTGGTGGTGCACTATGTACATGGTGAAAGGTTCAACCTTCCCCTGTGATACCTCGAGGTGACTTTGGGACAGAATGATTCATTCTCCTATGAGCCAAGATGATTTGTTATCCTGTGGGACAGGGTGATTAGTTCTCTTGTCGAGGCATCCTACCCATGCAGTCTGGGACTCATGGGAATTACCTCTGATCTGATCAATGAGCAGGGAAATGGGGTTAGGGACCATAGTAGTACTATTGATGGACACATTGTTGTATCTACCGTACTCCCTATGCTAGGATGACCTCCAACTGATCTGGGATCAGTATGAGTAGTTTGAGACTCTCTCTTGTGATATTGATCTGTGATCAATAACACTAACTTCGGGTTATTAAGAGTGATATGACACACTCTCTTCAGATTAAACTAACTTCGGGTCAGTAGAGAATGGTATGAAACATTCTCGATCAATTATTCTTCTTCATGGTTCAGCAGAACTGAGCATAGCTCAGCAAAGCAGTGCAAGGTACTGATGGCAAAGATAGTACAGTGGGACATATGGATCAGTGAATGGAATTCTCCCTAGTTGAGAGGGAGTGTTAAAATTGGAAACTAGGGCCAAACTCCATGTGGGTCATCTTATTAATGGCAGATGATATTTTTCTTGGATCCCTCTCATCGAGAGGTGTAGGATTGATCTAAAAATCATCCGATTCCGATAAGTATTCATGAAGATATGAATTTATTTGTGTTATGGGACAATTCGTCAAGGTCGGCCAACAACCAAATAAACCCCACTTGTGCTCAACGTTTTAGTATAAATAGAGGTTCCTTGAATGTCATTTGGACACACATCCTCTTGGTGATCTCTTCCTCTCCACTTGTATTTTGGTTTTGGTGGGAGGAGAGATCTAAAGAGGATACGTTGCCCTAGAGGATGCCCTAGATCGTAACATTATCATGGAGGATATTTTAATGCAGTGAAGAAAGGGTTCTATGCAGCAAGTCAAGGTGCCCTAGACGTAGTTGAAAGGAGGAACACCTAGCTGCAGAAAAAGAGGGTATAATGCACCCCTATATTTGCAGTTGAAGGAGGCTCCTATACACTGTATAGAGGAGGCCTATCTGAGATCTTAAGAAGCCCTAGTCGCAGACAAGAGTGAGGCCCCTATACACAGTAAGCCGCAGTCAAGGGGAAGCTACATACATTGTATAAAGGAGGCTCAACCGAGATCTAGAAGAAGGCCCTAATCCACAGTTAGGAAAGGTCCTAATACGCTGTCCAAGAGATACTAATACACAGTCATAAAGGAGCCCTGATTCACTGTCAAGAGAGCCCTAAATCCACAGTAATAAAGAAGCCTAAAGCGTAGTGTATGGAGGCCTAATATGTAGCAAAGGAAGAAGAATTCGCTGCATATTTGGGGAGCCATAATCTGCAGCCATTGTCTAACCCTAGGCTGCAACAAAAGTGCCCTAAATGTAGAAAGAATAATCCTGTTAACAACATGAAAGAAGGCTATTCCTAGGCATGGGTTTAGGCATTGTTTTGTCTGCATTTTCTTCTTGTAGGAGGGCCGAGATAGAGCAGCTCTAGATCAGGTCTGTTGGAGGAACAAGTATAATGTTTTCGCTGCCTGGAAGCTACAGGAAGAATGTGTGTTAGGCCGCAAGCCATAACACCACAATCAAGGTTTGTTTATAAATGTTCGAGGGCTTATTTATATGCCCAAATCAGCAGGATATCCCAGGAGTTTTCCTAGGTTGTTTTGGTGACTACTGGAGGACTGTTTGGTGCCCTAATGAGTCATCATGATGAAAACTGCAGACTATTATTGACCGAGTCCAATTTCATGAATCAGAGACAGCTAGTGCAGTAACATGATGATATGGTGCAGCAGCATGCATTTGGATGCAGCATAGTGCAAGCTCAGCATGGTGCAGCATGGGAGTGCAGATCAGTGATGAGTGCAACATTGAGTGTAGATCAGTTATGAGTGCAGCATTGGGTGAAGATCCATGATGAAAGCAGCTCAGTGACTGGAGCAGCACAGTGACGAGCAGCAGCATGAAGTGCATAGCATGGTCATTAGTTCCAGCACTGTGATGATGAGTGCAGTATGGTGCAGCACGATGAGGTGCAACATGTGGATGAGATGCAACACAATGACAGGTGAAGGAGTCACCTTGGAGAATCAGTTGAAGCAGCACGCCTTTAACTGATCTCATGTAGAGATGAATCTAGAAAGTTGAAGTGTTGACTTCTGTTGTAAATGTACTATCTCTCTCTCTCTCTTTGTTGAACTATTGAAGAACATATAAGAAGAATTGATCAAGGGTTCCCCACATCAAGGTTTGTCCCTGACTAGCGCCACATCTTGTGTGCTCTTGTCTTGGCCTGTCTTCTACGATTTATGTTTATGTTCTATCTGCAGTTTTTTTTAATGCTGATGTGATTACTAATTTGGAAAATATATTGAGCTAACTGTGAAAATTGAAATAAATTGCTCTAACCATAGAACATACCTAAAATTAACAATTTTAAAGTTTCTATTTTAGCTTTAATCCAATTGAATTTGACATCCTTTTTAATCGTTTTTTTTGTAATAGTGTGACAACTTCAATAAATTTGGGTATAAATCTCCTCACATAATGAACCTTTGATCCGGATCTTGGGGGGAAGGCCCCCAAGATCTAAAAAATTGAAATGGATCTTGGGGGGAGAGGTCCCCAAGATCTGAAAACTTGTATTGCCAGAAGAAAAAAGAGGAGAATGCCCAATAAACAAACCACAAAGAATATTTCTTATTAAAACAGAGAATAATTGTAAGAGCTACATTGTAGCGGACAATCTATCCTTTTACAAAATGTGACTTGTTACTTATAGTATTTTTCAGTTACAATACCACCGGTCAATTCCATGGGTGAATGAATACCATGGATGGATGTCACAATAGCACGGGTCAATTCTATGGGTGAATGAATACCATGGGTGGATATCACAATACCATGGGCAATTACCATGGGTGAATGAATACCATGGGTGGATATGACTTACAATACCATGGGTGGATGCTACTTACAATACCATGGGTAAATTCAATGGGTCGATAAATAATATGGGTGGATGAGTACCATGGGTTGATGCCATTTTCCATTCGAATCAATCTTCACCAAAAAGTATTGCATTGCAAAAAGGAAGTTGAATAATCATTCTAACATGTTCAATGTCAAAACTCACACCTTTTTTTGATATGCCATGACCCAATAACTTATATATTGTGACTACAAAGATAATTTTCCTTGGATTCAATTAGATACCATATTTTTGACGTCTTTCAAGAATTCGAGCAAATGTTTGATGTGATTGGTTTTATTCTTGCAACATGTCGTTACGTCATCAAGCTATATAACAATGGTGTGATTTATTAAACCATAAAACAAAATATCCATTGCTAATTGAAAAGTTGCACATGTATTGTTCTGACTCAAAGACATTAATATAAAAGCAAAGGTTCGCCATCTAGTTCTAAACGTTGTTTTAATTATATCATCTTCAATTAAAGTACCTAATTATACCTTAAAGAACAATTAAGCAATGAAACATTTCAGATCGTAAGACAAAGTACAACATCTAATCTATATGTGGTATGGGATAGTTTTCCTTTTCAAAATCCTTATTTAAATTCTAGAAATCAACACAAAATTAACTTCACAAGTTTTCTTCTTCACTGGAACTATGTTTGCTACCTAGGTAGAATGTTGTAGTTGAAAGATAATTTTAACATCAAGTAGGTTTTTCAACTCTTTCTACACTTGAGGTTCTAGAGGATGATGGATTTACATGGTTTTTGTTGAAAAGGTTTCACATCCTTTTTCATAAAAATTATATGTTTACTAATTTGTGCCATAAGGTTTTTAAAATCATTGTATGTCCATGCTACACGTTGATATTTCTAAAAACGTTTTATAAATGCTAGTT
The DNA here is from genome assembly GCA_000404065.3 of Pinus taeda. NCBI lineage: Eukaryota > Viridiplantae > Streptophyta > Pinopsida > Pinales > Pinaceae > Pinus > Pinus taeda. The sequence continues at coordinate 30,088 of APFE030033192.1, read as the reverse complement.
TTTATTTTTGAATGGGAACAACATGTTAGGAGAATAACATTTTTTGGATTTTCTATAGTTCCAAGGTTATTCATCTCATGATATAACACTGAATTGTTAGTTTTGACATTAAATTATTTCTTGAACATATCTTAGAAGTTAAATAGTTTTTCTAATGTTCAAAGCAAAATAGCCTTGAAGCTTTTGAGACCAATCTTTATTCATCAATAAGCAAAATGATGGAAGTGATAAGATGAACTTTGAATATAGAGGGTGCACAAATTAAAACACCATTTAGTTCTCCTATGACCTTAATCTCTAAGTTATCTAACTGAATGATGTGAGTAGAGCACTTTGTTGGGGTTGCATTCAATTTCCTACACATTGAGTAGAGCATTACATTGGATGAAACTCTTGAATTTGCAAAGCAATAATGCACATTTTGATTAAAGATTTCAAAGGTTAACTAAAAGGATGGGGTCTCGAACTTCGATCTTCTTCCTAAAGGAGAAGCATTTACTATCACATTTTGCATGTTATTGATTGTTGGTTTGGTAACATTTTTTGTGAAAGTTATCAATTATATATCAATATTTTCTTTTAAATCATTTACGAACATTGTTTGTTGAACAAACATACAAAAATCAACGATTGAAATGTTTTCTTTAATTTTCTTAAGATCCTCAACTATGTTTTATTCCATTGAAACAAAGTCCTTCTTCCTAGTAGAAAGTTTGCTAGTATTTAGAGTATTGAAGGATATTCTAAGAATGGGAGATAAAAACAATTTTTTATTGTTATTTGAATTTGAGGCTTAAGAGGTAACTTCAATTGGACATGTCCCTTACTTTGGAGGTTGTAATCACTTTGTACATGTACTTCATCCAATTCCTTCTCTTCATCTAGAATTAAACTAGGAAACATATCCCAAAGAACCATAATAACTCTTTCATTAGGTTGTTTCTCAACTTCTTCATCTACCTCTCCTTCTACATGGTCATTATTTCTTATATTTGAATTCATTCATCGAGAAAATGATTGACATCATGACATTAATCCATTTTGGATACATTTTTTATAAATGATTTGGTTGGTGATAGTTGCAGAAATTATCCATGGCTACTCCTTCAATTTCAATGTTTAGCTTTGAAGGCAAGTGTTCAAGTGGTTTTGGTGGGATACATCTTCTGAAGAATAGTCTATATGGATGTAGTGTTGAAGTACCTTCTCTCAAAGTTCTCTAAATATCTATGATTTCATTGAATAAATGTTTGATCATCTATTCTAAGTTATCTAATTATATAGAATCATTTTCCTTTTCTCCTAGGGTTTCCTTTTGTTGAGGTCTAGGCAAGATTACAATTTTCTTGGGCTAAATATTCTCTTTATTGGAAAATGAAGCATGACTTTCTTTACACCCCATCATTTCAAGTTTATCTTGTTTAGCCTCTTCAAAATTCTGAGCCAACATATCCTTTCTAACTCATTTGAAAAACATGGAAATAGGGACTAGTAAGGCATTAACATATACTTCTATCTAAAACCTTAAGAGGGTTCTATGTATGTCTTAAACTTATTAATAATTGTTCTAAAACTTTGAGTAAAGTCCTTAACTCTTTCTTTTGAACCCATTACCAATGAAAACAATCCATCCATTGAGGCTCCTACAGAGATTTTCTCACCAAATTTATCTAGGAAATCCTTTTGAAATTCACCCCAATTAGTTATTCATCCATCTAGTAGAATATTTCAATGTCTCCTACCTAAGAAAGGTTAGTGCACACAATATTCTAATAAATATTAAAGTTCAAAAACTAGATGAAGAAAGAAAATTGATTTTTGAACCAAAATAAATTATGGATTAATGATATTGTTTTCTTTTAAATATAGCCATTACAAGGTACAAATCAAGTAGAAGATGTCTCCACAAGAAGCCACATATTGAGATGAGCAATTCATGAAGAAACAACCTCGATTACAAGCTTGAAAGATAAACCTTTTTAAGTAGGAGGCTACAAATTTGTTCCAAACACACATTCATTATTATTATATTGGTTATAATCAAGTCTGCCTAATGTGTAGGATACATAATATTCCCTTTCTCTCATAGTTACAAATTAAAGAGATCCATTTGAATAGTCACTTTATATTGTGCACCTAGATATCTTGTAATTAGAAGTTGCCCCTTCTAATTAACATTTTAATCGCTCATTCATTTCATTTATTCTAGACATGACAATACTAAAATTGACATCAATTAATGTTCACTAAATAATTTAGTACATAACATATTGTTTGTAACTTAATCCAAAATTTAAATGGAAAGAAAACAAATTATCGAACATCAACAACGCATAACATCACACAATACAATAATGTTTTCACTAGAGCACCTTAATGGGTAAGAAACTTAAGCTTTTATGCAACCGATTGGAATGCTTTCCATTATCACTCTTAATGACAAAGACTATTCTATTTTTTGGCACATATAATTACTTTACAATGTTAAGCACTAGTAGCAATGAGGTGAGATGCATTCTTTATAATGGCTCTTTAGCTCTTTTCTATTCCCTCTTTGCAAAACTTTGTTGTCGATATCTCAGTGGACCAACCCCTCTCCTTTGTTGAAGCATTATATTTAATTTTTCTGTTACATAGCATTTACAGACGACTATGACAATGCAACCAATTCATTTATCAAATTATCAAGTTGTTCTATCGTCAATAAGTTAGGATAGTGGTGGTTTCAGGTACATGGTATTTGTGACCCTTGGTATTGCACCCATGGATTCCATGTAACAAATCCTTTAAGAGGCTTGAAGATACTCCATTGTAATGTGTGAGGAGGTAAGCAATGAAGGCTTACTTGGCTGACTTGACCAAGTTTAGTCAAGTAAATAATAGAGCTAGTGGTTAGTTTTTCGTGTAAAGTTTTTACAGGAAAAGTAGAGTATGATTCATGTACTATGATTTGTCATAATTATTTTTCTCACATTTTTAATCTTATCATTTGATATCAGAGCAAAGTTTGGTGTGGACCTGGACTCTCACATGAGGGGTCTTGGTGAATGTGACGTTGATATCTCTGTTTTACAAAGCTATAGATCTAATTGGAGAGCTAAGCGTGACCACCTCCAAACTACGAAAAATGGCCAAGAAAATGGTGTTATAAGCTTGAGTTTTGAGCATGAAATTCAGCTCAAGACACATCAAATCTCCATTGCTTAGCAAGGAGAACTGTGAGAAAATTGGCAAAGCATGCATTGCTTAGCTCATGTAAGATGTCTAGCGACTAGGTAGCATGCACAAACATGCTCACTTCCACCTAGCCATTGATAAAGAGTGGTGTAGAGGTGTAAGACAAGAGGAAGCGAACTATGGAGCACAAGAAGCAACAATGTAAGAACTTGACCCATATGTTGCCAGGCGGAAGCTCAACTCACACACAACAACACGGATTAGAAATCTAAGCTGAAATCTTTATGGCATTGTGGCGAGGGAGCATATGTCGCAATACTCAATAGTGCAAGGACAAGTGGGCTAGATACAAATAAGTCCACAATGGCATTAAGAACTGGCATAACAAACAAGAGGATGAGGGTGATGCTTAGGAAGGTCGACAAAGTGAATTTGTATGAGGGATTTCAATGTAGGGGATACATCTACTGTCACAATAGGTTTCATTCTTAGCGTGCAAAAGTAATTTGTGGAAGGTGGCTATGAGGCAGCGACATTAGTGAGGACCATTGCTTATGGAAACGATCTAGAGCAACAAGATTGTGAGGATTGCTGTCTACGACAATGACTTAGGGCATTGGTCGTGGTGTGGAGGCCCACAAGGAGAGAATGCATTGTTTGCAGGGAATTAGGGCCAAAACAATGGCAAAGTGAGATGATCGTGGCATAATTGCCAAGATAGTAAAAATGAATTTAAAAAAATATATATATATTACAATAAAGTTTTTAATTGTGTAAATGGGAATAAGCCTTAAGATTTGGTTATGCATGTGTACCCTTGGTAAATTACCAGTAAAGTATAGGGATAGACCTAGGTGATAGGAGGGACATATTGAATTCCTACATATTCTAATTATAGACTTTGAGGGAAGTATAATGTCGCGGTGAGCAATGACAACTCAATTCAGTGGTCTAACTAGATTTGGTCATGAGAAATGTCAAGTCAAGTTTAAAAAAGGAAATGTTAAAACACATGTTGTTGTAACCCTTTATATTAAACCCTACATGTAATATAACCTTTCCAATTTTTAAGAATACTTTCATTATATGCCAAGAACTTTTAAGGCTAAATTTATATACTTCCTAAGATTTGGGTATATTAACTAGTTTTTATTGTAAAGATTTTTCAACATAAATGTACATATCATTATGGTTATTATAATTATTTTTCCTATAGCATTTTTAATTGGAGGCGGAGACCAAAGGCCAAAAGTGGCTAGAATTCGGGCAAAAAAATTTCAAAAAATCTTGTAGGAGCGTTTGAATCATGTTTTTGATGGTGGAAATGGATTAAGCCCCATCAAAAACTTCTAAAACACCTAAAATTATGAACTTTAACAACTTTTACTTGGATTTACAAAAATCCCTACCAAATTTCTTCAAAATATAACCAGAATTTCCATAACTTTCAAAGCATAATTGTTAGACTAAGGCATTTTAATTAACCGCACCCAATTTCCATATTGTAAAATCACCTTAACACTCTTAAAATTATGATTGATCGCACCCAGTTTCCATATTGTAAAATGGTTATATTGTAAAATGGTTATGCTTATGTGGCAGCTCAACCTATGTTCTATCTCAAGCACCAATGTTCCTCTGATCAGGGTTTTCCTGCCAAACCCGTCACGTTTCCATACCTACCTCTCCCTTTTACCTTTTCCAGAGGGCTTTTCATTCCACCAAAGGAACCCAGTGCACTTGATACACGGAACCCGAGTATAGTATGGCCAGAAATGATGTAGAGTTTATAAAGTGGAAGAAATCCGTGTGCATGTTACAATGTTAATAAAATAAATGCTGTGTATACAATGTACATAGATCAGACCATCCAAATAATTTTAAGCACTTTCCAGCTAGTACCTATCAAAGTGCACTATCACTTTTCCATGCATTAAATAAAACTATGGCAATTGTAATTCATTCAGACAATTCTGTACTCATTATTATCCAAATTCCACCCTTTGCTATTACACTCATTTATTCTGTTATTAGTGTTGACCCTTAAGTAGTTAACCTATAGATTTGGTGGGTATTTTTTTTTTATTTGACAATTTTGACACCGGGTCTTTACTCCATAGATTTGGTGGGTATTTTTCTTTTTGACAATTTTGACAACGGGACTTTACTCCATAGATTTGGTGGGTATTCTTTTTGACAATTTTGACAACGGGACTTTACTCCATAGATTTGATGGGTATTCTTTTTGACAATTTTGACAACGGGACTTTACTCCACAGCACAGGAAATAACAGGAATTTCCATCTGGTGAATAGCCCACAAAGTTTTCAATGGGTTGCAGGGTAGATGGTGGTTGGGCTTAATGATTGTTATTATTTTTTTATCAAAATTTAAAATATGAATTTTTAATAAAGTTATAGGATAGGTGCTTTTATTTTGGAGTAATTGTGTATAATGATTATTATTATTTTCTTTACCCAAATTCAAAACCTAATTAGTAACATGATGAGTATTAATTTTTTAATAAATATGGTTGTATCTGAGAAAAGTAAGTTTTAAATGAATATAACAGTGTAACTCCCAGTCTTGAAATTAAAATGCAAGACAGAATGTTTAAATGCAAGTTTACTGCCAGCATCAATTTGTTGAAAATGGTCACAAACCAACAGAATCACTATGAATTTAAAAAAATCTGATTCAACGCTTGTCTGTGTTCATTCTCCTGACATTCAATCATAGATTCAAGTAAGTCCTTTATCATATATAGACATTGAACACTAAATATGGACATAGACATCTGGTATGCAAGTGAAGGAAGCAACGTCTTAATAACAATGTATGTATCTGCTGCCTATCAATGATGGTATAGTTACAAACTCAAGTTTCAATGTAGGGAACACCATTAATCACATAAAAGATTCAGGTACAAATTATGCCTTGTGTTGCTGCTGACTGTGGACTTGAAAAGTAGACATGTATATAGAATATACAATACACATATCAGATTTTAGGAATTAATGAAATTATGCTGTGGACCAGATCCTGCGTTAACTCCAGGAGATTTAGGACCCCTCGGCCTCCTGAATAATTCCTGAAACAACTTCGAAACAAACAAAAGAATTATTACTACAACACAATCATGAGAGATCAAAGGAGTCATTTTATGGGTAATCAAACCTGAAACACTAAACCTATCAAAACAGATTTTGTTTTCCGTGATATACCCAAAACATATCACAAACAAATTTTGCTCAAATTAATACAAAGAAGTATGTTGCTTAATCTTGTGTTGCATATTCAAAAGCTTGTTTGTATGTGTTGGAACCATTGTCACACTTATTAGGAATACTAACCCTAACCGTCATTTTGAGGACTAATTGCTCATTCAAGGTAATGGCAATGATTTGGAAGTTGACTAAACTTCCACAGTTTTGGTATAATTAATGGTAATGATTTGGAAGTTGACTAAACTTCTACAGTTTTGGTATAACTAAAATCTCAAGATGGTCTCAGAGCCTTGATCCAGATTGAATTTTGAAAACATGGGACTAACCCCCACCAAGCTAATAATAATAGTTTGGAAGTTTACTAAATATTTTAGAAATTCTCCTAAAATCTCAACATGATTTCAGAATAAGTTGGATTGCCAAAATTACAGTTGACGGAAGTGTAGGAGTAATTGTCACTCACCACATTAGGAATCATTCTGAAAACATAAAACTAACCGCCCACTCGAAATAATAGTAAAAAGTTTAGACGTTTACTAAAAACATGTAATTTTTTGGTATAACCTAAAACCTCAAACAGCTTTACTGGTTCTCTAATGGTTCTCTAATGGATTGCAATTTTAAACAAATATGAAATAAAGCCAATGTAAAGCACCCTAGCTAAAGACACTGAGAAATATAACAATAGTCTGCAGTATTTTTTGTGGCTGCAAATACTTACGCTAGTAACCGATTGAGTTAGTCCCCTACTTTCAGCGGTGGGTCCATTCTGATTAGCTCCTAGATCTGTGGATCCAGTCTCAACCTGAACCTGCCCCTGGGGGTTAGGATTTTCTAACCCATGCACCAAAGGGAGATACCAAAGTAAGGACGATGCAGAAAACAAACAATATACATATAGATTGATATTTGTTTAGTAATTTAAGTAAGGACAAGCTTGAGTTACCCAACAGTGGATCCTTGACATCATCTCCATCTGCATCTTGACAGGAGAATATTTGCTGGAAAAAATAGACTAATCCATCCAAGCAGGAAAACAAACCCTTAGTTTGGCCCTGGAGAACGTTGTCATATTCCTGCTCTCCATCTCTAATTTGGGTGGAAGCATCCTGATCTTCATCTTGAGCAACTACACATGCTGCAGCGTGACAGCCTGAGTCTTCTTGGTATACAGTTTGATTAAGCTCCATAGCTATTATGTTCTGTCTGTAACTTCAACCAATCTTTTGAACATCTTACATTGAATTCGCTTGCCAGCCCAGCATGCAAATAATAAATGAATGACTGAAATAAACAAGACAGTAAATATTGTACGACGACAGCACAGCTAAAACCGCCCAGAGCACCTGACTACGTTCATATTTCGCATAAATACATCAACTACCACACACAAATATACTACGGTACAGTTAAACCTGCCCACAGCACCGCTTAGGTTTAATATTTGGCATAAATACATCAAAAGCCACGTAGATATATACTATTTATTTATTAGGAGATTCTGGGATGGCTCAATGTGACCGGCACTATACTCTCATGACCTTAGTTACACAGGAAAATTGGGTCAGTGGGAGATCTACTAAACTCTGAGCTTAAAGCAACTACTCACAAGTTTAGTTAGACAAACCTAGTTAGATAGATTACTTGGACTAGACTCCTATATTGAGTGACAAACCAAGGTAACACATTTACTTTTTGACCTATGCTAATGGACTATGCAGAAAGATACTATTACTGATTCCTGTATTGATTGACAAACCAATAAGATACATTACTTTTTGACCTAACCCAATGGACCATGTAGAAAGATACTATTAATTCAACCTATGACCAGTAAAAAAAGATTGAATGAGTAATATTTTAACTTTTACTATATATATATATATATTGTCAAATTCTCTGTGATCTTGACATGTGGTTTGAGGAGCCGTGATTTACAAGCTTGATCTGTGGTTTGAGGAGCCTTTATTCAGGGGTATCTAAGCTGTCAAAGTCACTGGGAGATCACTCCGGGCTTAGGCCACACCAGCCCTTAGCCTTTAAGTAATTGGATTTTTAGCATCTCTCCTCCCATAACAAAAGACACACACTAAAAAACTCATCCTCAACAAGTTGTGCTAATAAGACTTGACTTCTATAAAATTATATTAATTCAACTAAAATAATTTAAATAAGTAATATTATTTAATCTATAAGATTAAATTATAGGAATTGATTACCTAAGGAAAATGGAATTAAATGATGCCATGCGATGCAAAAACAACTACCCCTGTTTCTTAATGCTTAATATTCTGTGGACAAATGGATAAGTACACCCCGTTTTACTAACTCTGGGCACGCCTGAATAAAAGTAAGGTTGCAACGTGCAGACTTTCAATTCTCAATGGCCGTACGAACTCGCCTGCTTGGTGGTTGCCAAACGCCAAAAACAATAAAGACAAATGCATAAGTACCACATAGTCCCAAAAGGGAAGATATTAAAAATAGCAGTTGTCTATAACTTGATTTTTTGAAAGGGTAGGTTTTTCAGGTCAAAATCCGGCAGCAATTTATTCGAATCGCAAGTTTGATCTCTAGCACAATCAAAGTGTCTCAAGGGTTTTTCAGGGTGCTGAATCCAAATATGCAGTTAAAAACCCTTTTTAACTGCAACAAATCAAGATTTAACCTCAATTTCTTAGGCCAAATTTCGGGTTTTTCAGGGTGCTGAATCCAAATATGCAGTTAAAAACCCTTTTTAACTGCAACAAATCAAGATTTAACCTCAATTTCTTAGGCCAAATTCCATCAGCAAAATCTCCAAAAAATCGCATTATAGACAACTCCATAAAAATACTTAATTTTTTTTCTTTCTACTCATTTATAAAATTTTGTCAAAAGATTGAACGAGGGGATGTTGTCATTAGTATCGCAACTGGTTCAACTCAGTGAGATATTTTAACCTCTCTTTATAATATTTAACCTAGTAATTTGATAGGTTAAACTCCAAAGAAACTAATTATTTTATACTTTATATACAAAATGGTGTTATATTTAAATGTCACCCTACGGTAATAGCCTAGTAAGTATCAACTCAGGGAAAAATAATTACATCGAAGGTGTCATATTCAGATGTCACCGGTCCATTTATATATTGTAGTAGGGTACTACGTAGTTACAACTTACAAGTATTTCAACTCATTGAAAAATAATTACATCGAAGGTGTCACATTCAAATGTCACCGGTCCATATATATATTGTAGTAGCATACTACGTACTTACAACTTACAAGTATTAAGATAAGGGAGAAAATTAGGTAGTTTGATTAAAGTTTATGTATAGATGAATTTATAAAATTCAATTAATCTAGTTATAAATATTTATGATTTTTTTCTGTGACTTTCACCACCACATATATGTGATACTGTTTATTTTTTTAATATTTTTTAATGAATGAAAATTCATATTATTTTTTCCATTATTTTTTATTCACATACAAATTTATAAATATAAATATAAATGTAATTAAATTAAATTAAATTAAGATAGGTGATTAGATTTGTTTTTTAAATTAAAATAATCATTTTTACATTCATCGCTATTTTATTTAAAAACTAAAAATTTCTTTCTAAAAGTAATTAGTTTTAACATTGTTGTTACACTATGATAATACTTATAATACTAATTAAAACAAAGTTAATTAAAGGTGATTAGTTTTAACATTGTTGTTACAATTATGATAATGGTACATAATATAATAAGTAAAACAAAGTTGATTAGTTAGTTATGAACACAATATAACAAATTAAGATTTATTAATAAAAGAAAAAACGTGAATGATGGAGGTTATGAATTTATAAAATTCAAGTAATTTAATTGTAAATATTCATGAATTTTTCAAACTTTTTATAACCATATATTTTTTTTAAAAAAAAGAAAAATGCCTTTGTTATGAAAAGAGGAGTTACATAGCTCGCAGGGGTTTGGTCTCGTGGTCAGCGAATGGTGTACTAAGTCGTTTGTGCGCTGTGCAGGTCACGGGTTCAAGTCTCGTCTTACCCTGAGGGGCCATTCCTTGCGGGCTAGGCAGTTCCTCCTAGTTGTTATAGTGGCAGTCGGTGAGATTCGACCCCATGTAACGCGAGTATGATACCGCCGTCATTGCCGATTCAGCTAGATATCAAAAAAAAAAGAGGAGTTACATAATTATGTGAATATAAAAGAATGATCTAAAACATGTTTCTTGGACAAACATGAGAAAAAAATCAAAAAGTAAGACAACTATGAGTCAATAGAAAGAGAATGGGTCAATAAGATTAGTGGAGCCATAGAAGGTGAGCTCGAATACATCAGAATGAGTCCAAAAATCAAGTCTAGAAAGCAAGAAGCCATCAGAAAGGTAAATCACAAAGGTATAAAAAACAACACGCAAACAAAATGGGCAAAAGAGAGCTAGCCCAGACTAGGACGCAAAGAGTCCAGACTAGCTAACAACTTCGTCGAGCAGGCGTTCAAGAATTATCAGCCTAGTTTGGAGAGAGACCCCATGCTTGGAGAGAGTGTCTCCCTCCAGGTTGTGTTCCCAGTGAACATGAAGGAAAGAGATGCCAAGGAAAGTTGGCAGCAAAGACAAGATATTAGACATCCATTGATGAAGGGGATGGACCTCAAGAGAATTTTTCCCCTGCACCCAATCGATAACTGTGTTTGAATCCCCAACAATCTTGATCTTGTCAATGACAAGCCATACTGCACATTGGAGAACCCCCCACAGAGCCACAACCTTCGCCCTGCAATTAGACCCAGTCATTCCATGCCAAAAGAATCAGTGTGCATGAGAAAGGTAGAGCTTGATAAAAGCTCCATAGCGACACCGACCCTTCGGCAAGGCCCCATCAAAAGATCCATTTGGGAACAAGTCCGAGGTCCATGAAGGACACAAATTAATAAGAAGGTCTAGGAACCTATGGGCCAATCTCATTAAAATAAACAACAATATATGTGATTATGTCCATTTCTCTGGTATTTTTTATTAATTAAATTAGTTTTTAATAAAAAAAAATTATAGTATTTTTATTGTTATTTATTAGTATACAAATTTTATAAATATAAATATAATTAAATAAATTATAGAAAATTGAATAAGTAGCTAGTTGTGGACTAAAGATAACTAATTAGAGCTTATTTTCTATGTAAGATCCACATTTTTACATTTTCCGACATTTTATTTATGATGGTACCTAATTAGATAATTAAATAAAGTTGATTGGTTAATTAGGAAGACAACATAGCCAACTAGGGTTTATTACCCAAGTAAGAAGGAAATCATTAATGATGAGAAGAAGTTAGTGAATACTTTGAACATTTCAAGTAAAGTCATATCATAGGTTATATTGATAAATATACGAAATTAATAATATCAATCATATATGTTCTTATTTTTCAAGATATATGTGCATTTAGGAGAAACTAATTATAAACTTCTAATTTTTATTATAATCATTTTATTGTTATTGTTATCATGGTACATTATTATTTTTTATCTAATATCTTAAAATTATTATATATATTTCTTAAATTTGTAATTACTATTTTATTATTAATTTTATATTATATTATTTACTATATTATATTTGCTACTAATATGAATAAGAAGAATGCCCATTGAGACCATAATTGGTTTATTAGATCTTAAAAAAGAAGGTAAATATTATTTAGATTCCTTTAGAATCTTATTTATATGTTGAAAAATATTAGAAGTGTTCCAAGATTAACAGAGTTTTGATGACTTAGGAGGTTAGGATGGTTAATATTGTAATAAATATTTTGAAATTGAGTCTTAATTTGGATGTATAAATGGTACTATAGGAGAAAGCATATTTCATCTTCAACCCTCTTAATGTGACAAGATGATACATTCTTGCATCCCATGGTGTTTTGGGAATTGTCTAATGCTCAGTTTCGCTATGCAGCTCATGAGAGTTTATTCATGTTTTTTCAATGTTGATTTTATTCTTTGTGATGGTTAGAACTGAAAGGTACTCTTGATCTTTTAGATTAGGGTTGACCGCCTCTTTGCATCTTAAATTAGGCTTTCATTTTCTAACTTCTTTATTTCACCACAAGTTCACTTTAAAATGTACAGTGTTTTTTAGTATTGTTGGTATCATGAAGAATGACATCTTCATGTATTCCCCAATGTCTCAGCCAAGTATTGACATCTTGATGTCATCCACACTTGATTCGTTGGTGGTTATGACTAGAGTTGAAATCAATTTTAAAGACCCTCTTATCATCCATGTCGTTTACCATATTCTTGTACATCAAGTACCTAACCATGGTCATGAACTCAATGTTTGTAGGTGGGGGGCAAGGATCACTTTTATGAGGAGGATTGGATAGGTTGTATCACTTTCAATATTAAGATTATAATTTCTAAAATTCTTTTGGATTTTCTCTATCACTCTCCAAGATTCTCTAGATATATTCCATCTCCAAATTTCACATCCATATAAGATAGCAAGAGTGGTGACAGTATCAAATAGGATTTTTTAATTCCTTAATTGAAGGTCTATTATTTACAATTCCATACCCATAATAAGTTTTCCACCCTCTATTTATCCTTTTTTCAAAACTATAGTTCCAATTGAGCTTATGATGGATATTGATTACAAGATATTTATATGAAGGCACTTCCTCCAAACTATTATTGTCATATATGGAGGTGGCATAAATAATCTTATGGGATTTTACTATCATAACCTTTGTTTTATCCATGTTCACAATCATGTCCATACTAAGCCATAAGTCCTTGAAATTTTTTAAATGAGGTCATATGGATTTTATGCCATAAGAACAATATCATTAGCACAAAGAAGAAGGATGATAACTATGCCAATGAGGGTTGAGTTACCACAACCATCTTCTTCCATTCAACATTCTAAGTTATCAATGTAAATGCAAAAGAGAGTAGGGGAAAGATGACAACCTTACTTGATTCCTATGATACAATTAATATCTTCCAACCACCCCTCAATGTTGCTAAACTTGGAAATGATATTTTCATATAGCCTTACGATAGTAACTCTCATTTCATAAGGAACCTATAGCTCTTCTTGTTGGAATTTCTAAGTCTAACTTGTTATAAACCCTTCATGTACTTTCTGATTTATTTCTGCCTACTTGTTCTGATTAATTAACAAGTTATTTACCATGTAAATACTAAAAATAAATACAAGTACATGCTCAACACATTAAAGATCATCAACTAAAGGAAACAAAACAAGCACACAAGTGACACCGTTGTTTTTGGACCAATGTCCCCGGAAAAACCCAATGCGGGAAAACCAATGCAACTATCTGAGGGTTTTATTATTATGCAGTTTCTGAATAGAATATGGGTGCCAAAACCGGCTCACCCAATAGAGAATAATCTTGGTAGTAGTACCTCTCTACTCGGAAGCAGATATTCCGACTGAAACCCTTGATAAACACTCTAACAACTCCACAACTCCAATCTGCCCCACAAAACCCCAACGTCAGCCTCTAGGCACTGTGTCAGCCTCTCTCTAGCCCAGCGTTAGCCCACCATCACTCTGTCTTGGCCTGCATCAGTCCTCTGGCCCTCTGCGTCACCCATGTTGGCCCGCTGAGGCACTGCACAGCTCTTGGCTAGCTCTGTGTGAACCCTTGGCTGCTTCTGCGTCCCTCTCTTTGGCTACTGCATTGATCCTCCCGATGTTATCTTTGCCTCTTTGCTTCTGTATTCACTGCCCCTCAGTTGCAACTCTGATTACTCTCTCAACTTTCTCAACAAACCCAGCCCTAGAAAGTCGAAATCTTGATCTCTCGGTGTGTTCTCCAAGTGACCCTCAACCTTCCTCTTATACTTTTCTCGTTGACAATTCAATGACCAAGATTAAGTCCCTAATCAACCGCTAAGATTAGATCTGGCTTGATCCATGACTTTTGGACCATTTTAACACAGTTTTATATTAATTCACATTAATATTTTAATTTCCCTAAGTTTAGACTTAGGGACTCCATTAAAAATATTAATTATTTTAATATCTCTCAAACTGCTTAGAATCTGCCCAAACCCTTTCTGGGTATTGGAGATCTCATGTGCCTTAGCCTCTCCACCAATTTTTGTGGCTAGAGCACATATGGTGCTACCCCAAATCAATGCTCCCTCTTAGAGAGGATTATGCTCTAACAATACTCCTCACTGAGTATCACCCTGATCATCCGGCATCGGTCCTGTTGATGCCTCGAAAATCGCTGCAACAACATCGGGGAAAACCACCCGGTCCGGACCTTAATGCAGCTCCTTTTCCGTTTGGTGTGGTGGCTCCAACTGGAAATAATGGGACTAGTTTCCCAATGATGAATGGATAAATGAGTGGTTCTCTAATATAATGGTAATGGATGAATGATTATCCCGGGAAATTTCTGTTTTTAGTGTAACTTTTGATAATATTTATCCACAAACAGGCATATAGATGACTCTATTGGTAAACAAAGACATTTATTCATATGATAATTACTTTGTTCAAGTAGTTGAACAAAGTAATCATTAAAAACATTATTACACTATCATTTATATATCACTGATACATATATGACTAAAAGAATAACACTCTTTAAACATTAAATAGTGAGCAATATAAGGATTGTTGTTAAAAACACATACATATATCCAATGATAGCAAGAGTAAACAAATGACGATTCACATGAAAGAATGAAACAAGATCATAGATAATAGTACCATATGTGATTTGAATCACTCCCGATATCAATCGCATTCAAATTCCTTTTTCCAACTTAGTAATACTTTCACATCAAGGCAATAGTGCACATTCCATCAAAGCTTTCTTTGGTAGAATTCGGAATATTGGCCAAGTCTTTATAAAAATATATACCAGAAACACAATAGTGCAACTTCCAAATTTGAGTTTTATACAAAAACTGAGGACCCTTTCTAAATGCATGAAAGGGTCTATAAATACTAATTAAACTAACTAACTACAAAAATAAAATGCTATTAATTGGTACAACTAAATCTTTAGTATCTTCTCCACAATAGGTTTGTTGGCATTCGACAGCATGATTCATTGTTTCGGATGATCTCCTTTTGATTTGAGTTGGCAGATTGAAAGCATCGGTTCCAATTCTGGAGGACGAGTGAGACGAGAATGTAGTTGCGCTGAGTATGTGGCATCATGGATTTCGGGAATGATACAACCGATCGCATCGGTTAAACATTTGAGGTCGGTCCTTTGACTGTATGGTTTTACTAAGAAAAACCAATAGGTATCCCAAGTTAAACTTTGGATGCCGGCAATTAGTCTTCCATTCTTATCCAATTCTTGATTGCATGCTTGCTCCAATGTTTTGGCTGACAACAATTTAATTGGGGTGCATTGTGAAATCATGTTAGACAGATAAAGAGTTTTATTGATTAGCTCAATTAAATTACTTGTAGATAATCTACATCTGGAAATATCTCTCTCTGCTTTCATCAGCTGTGACTACCATTCTAAGAAAAGGATCTCCTTGTGTGATTCTAGAATTTTGGGTAGATTTGCTGCCTGCCCTTCATTGGTGTCTTGCCAAGCAAGAAAGTTTGTCAGAGTCTCATCGGCCTGTTCCAAATCCTGCGTAGCATCGACTGATTTGTCAACTATTGATGCCATTATATCACAAAGGGGCTCAACCAGAGAAATGTTATGACATAACAATCTTAACTGTGTAACAATGCTTTGTTGATTTGTAGTGCTTCGGACCTAAAATCTGACGGTTGCGAAAGACTCTTGTACTTCTCTACTTGAAGTGACAGCTGAGCGATTTTCTCATCTTTCGTTTTCATCATTAGTTCATTCATTGTCTTTAACCTGGCCAATGCTTCGGATAATTATTTTTGCTTTTGTATTGCGCTTGAGTCTTCTCTGTTTCTCTTCAAGCAATTGCTTATTCAATTGATTGTTTATTTGCTGCTGTGTTGATAGTTGTTGTTCCAACTATTCAATTTTCTGTTGTGCTTCGGACACCTGTGATTGCAACAAAACAATTGCTTGGTCCTTTTCTTTAAGTAGATTACTTACTTCTGATGCCTTGTCCATAGTGGCTGCCGAATAAGCTTTGGCATACTGAGAAAGCTTTGTTAGGTCATTAGAAGGGTTAAACTCTTCTTTCCACACTACGTTAGATGTCTCTATTTGTGCTGGAAACAGGGAAGATTGATCAAGTCTTCTCCTTTTCTTATGTCTTTTCATTACAACCCTGTGTTTGGGACTGTAAAAGACATCTAATGGAGGTATGTCCTCTATCTGCAAAATAATTTGATCAGAGGGATCTTTTGGAATCATTTCTAAATCCGTGCTAGGGGGTAGGCCGCTGGTTCCTTCATTCGGAACCGTTGTTGACGCTGTATCTTGTCCATCTGTTACTTTGGATGTGCTGACACCTTGTGGACCTTCCAGATTGCTTATAATAGAGTCAAATTTTGTCATTCTTGGAGTAGTTTAGGATCAATCTGAGTATCCACATTGATATTTTTGCTGCCCTTGTCCTGTTCTTTTTTCTGCTCTTTCTCCTGCTCTTTCTCCTGTTCTAGTTCTTTTCCTCTTTCGAGAATCTTTCCTATAGTAGGAGGTTTGTCAATGATTTGCTGTTCAGGCTCGCTTGACTGTGTTGTCGGGGTAGTAGCTAATAAGTCTGGAGGTAGAGTTTGCAACTTTTGTTCTCTGAGCCTATTGAATTCTACTAGCTTTTCATCGTTATATCTCATTTTGGCCAGCGTTTGTACCTGGAATAATGATTCTGCCGAAGAAAACAAGTCATCAAAATCATCTTTGTCATGATCAAACCTTGTAAGTTTGGCTTGTTCAAGCACAGTATAGGAAACTTTCCTTGGATCGAATTGCCTATTAGGAATGGTTGCAAAATTGAGCATGTTTATTTTCTCTGCCTCCTTCTTCGCATGCTTGTAGTCGTGCAAAGTATAAACACCGCATCTCAAAGGAAAAGTAGGCCAAGCCTGCTTTTTAGAAGTCCTAATAGTCTTGGATGTTCCTGCTGTTGTAATTTGGTAGGCCAATTCTCGGGCTAACAGCTTGTCAGGTATATACAGAGGAAGGACGTGAGGTCTTGCAAGGCTACCAAAAACCCTTATGTATGTGAACTTGTCTTCCCCGAACCAATTTCATACAGTGGTTAGGTCAACCTCTGCTTCCGAAGAAATCTTTGGGGCAGGCTTATCAAAGATGGCATAATAAATAGGTAACATAAAACCCTTACAGATTTGGTACAAGTGGTCCTTATAGTGCGCCTTCCATAAATTTTGGTGATAAATGTGAATTGGCATGGGGTCTTGTGAAGTCCATCTCCACCCCAGTACAGGAAATTCAAAATTTAAAAAAAGAGTATAAAATATAAGCACTAAAATAAAACGGAGGAATAGACCTATCGGTCACGCGAGTTTTTGCTCTAAACTCAAGAATTGCAGTGGCTAATTTATCTGACAATATGTTTTCCCAATCCATTACTTCATTGTTAACTGCCACTTCCATTAAAGGAACCATTTCAATAGTGAATTGTGTAGAATCATGCAATCCCCAAATTCTACACATCATTACCCCGGCATAACAGTAAGGAGAACATAATGAATCTACAGAGTACTTACCTGAAGATTCATGTTTGTGCCTTGCAGGGTTCTGTCTCCACTCCTGAATTGGGGCTGATTCAGTCTCATTCTCACTTGCGAACTTCTCAAGAAAGGCTTTATTCTATTTCTTTTGAGGTTCGGGCAAGTGATACATTTTCCTTAAGTCATCGGGCTGAAATGAGCCGAAGACCCTTTCGTCAACCGTGCAAAATGTTCTGTTTAAAACTGGGATCTCCTCTACTGCCCATTGCACTACATTAGTGTATGGAAGAATTTTTCATATGCTGCTATTCGGTGCAGATATGAATCAGCCAAATCTTTCAAGGAAGCCTCTGATTTTCTAGTTGAATCTGCGGTAGCTTGTACTGGTACTGTCTTAGGCTCCTCTACTTCAGTTAAATTATATATGCTTTGCCAACTTGTGTTTCCAAAGCCAAGACACGTAGTGTCTGAAATCAATCCCTTTTTGCTTGGTCCTGGATCAGTGGTGGATTGCACTGCTACTATTGGAGTCGCTGCTGTCGTGGATCTCTTGGATTTCTTTCCCATTTG
This sequence comes from Pinus taeda, assembly GCA_000404065.3. NCBI lineage: Eukaryota > Viridiplantae > Streptophyta > Pinopsida > Pinales > Pinaceae > Pinus > Pinus taeda. The sequence continues at coordinate 11,486 of APFE030033192.1, read as the reverse complement.
GTATGAACTTGTTGTTTCGGCGGAGCTCTGCGAAAGGAATAAAATGAACGTGATACAGAGAATAGGTAATGTGAGCCAATATGAAAGAATTATATCAATTAGCGAATAATGAAAGATTAAAATGATAATGTCGCAGATACAATCTCAGGGAAGATCTCGACATAGCTGCTTCATTAATTGGCCGCTTAACCTGTCAATCATGGTAAAGGAGTTTTAAATACTCATCATATCATTTATATGCCGAATTATTCATTCAAGCGTGGCTTGAGTTTTTTGGCGGATAATCACAAGTAAATCGCTATCGAGAACGGGAAGGCTTTTAATAATAATCCAAAATAATGCATGCAAGCCTTTTAAATCTACTTTGAAACTCGCGCCTTGATTTATCGGATCGTAATCAGGGATGAGCTCGGGTCCTGATACTTATGTTATTGCAAAAATCGCCGATCCCCGATGGCGATACACCTTATCACATCGGGAGATTTTAAAGGTGTCTTAAACATGTGCTGCGTTATATCCCCCGATTGCCGATAGCGATATCACATCGGAGAAATAAGGGAGGACCTTTTGTTATATTTGCTGCTCGCCTTTCCCAATAACCGATATTTGTTCACTTTTCGGATCAGAGTAAGTCAATGGGTCTTTGTATTATGTTTTCTTTGTTGTTACGATATGCGATCTTGTGATCGCTTTATCGCAATAATAAAGAATTTTATATTTATTCATAAGACCGATTTCATTATTGTTCAAAAGGTTTATAATATAACGTTTCCGTTGGAACTTTTGATGAAGGATTTTGTAATGATGAGTTGATACCAATTTATTCACACATCTATGTTTAAAAGGGACCCATTTCATATTATAGTTAGAAAGAAAAATTTTATGAAATGGGGGGTTGTTGTACAGCACAACAGGTCCCTGTGTTGATGCTAGGCCTACTGCCCATCATCTACACTATAGCATCCTGTACTGCTACTGATGGCCCTTCCACTGCCACTGCTGCATCCATATTGCAACTCCCCCTGCATACGTGTTGTTTCCCATGGCCCTACCACTGCCACTGCTGCATCTGCACTGCAACCCCTCTCATCATGTTGCATCGTGATGCCCATAGCACTACCAATGCTAACTGTTGCACTACAACTCAATTACTGAGAAGTAAGTAACTGATCTCCCAACTCTGACATCTTCGTAAGGCTAGAAACACTCCTGATGTTGAAGCTCCCTCTGTCACTGACAAGTGCTCCCTCTCTGACCTCTATGCTGCTGAAACAACTCTGTGCATCTTGCACCATTGCACACCTCTCCGTGCCATCTTGCATTGGTGCAACACTCTCGTGCTTTTCGCATTGCTGCCTCACGCTTTCCTATGAATCTTGCACTCTAGCTCCCTTTGTCACTCCTCCACATCCATCTCTATTGACATCTGCCAGCACTGCTAATCCTCTTCGGGGCTCCCGTAGAAAGGTCTAATCCAAGAGGCTGGGTACCTCGAGGATCCTACCCCTCATCTCCTATAGTCCGTCTAACTACAGCCCGATATCTCCCTACCTCTACTCAAGTGGTGTGTGTGCACTCATGGCACATTCATCATCTGTCTCCACTTCCTTCTCTGCCCTTGTTGGCGCAGCCTTGGTCTTGGAGGCCTCTCCCTTGCTCTTCTTCCTTGGACACTGGGTTGCATAATGACCCAACTCCCCACAGTGGAAGCATTTGACCTTGGAGAGGTCCTTCTTCTTTCATTTCTACTGCTTTCCCTCAGATGCTAGGGCAACATCCACCTCCTCCTCCTTCTTGATTCTGATTCCCTTGCCACTGCTTCCCACCTTGCTCAACCTTTTGATCTTTTCTTGGTGAAGAGCAGCCCACATTTCCTCCCAATCTGGAAGGGTCGCCCTGCCCAATATGCTCTAGACAAACACCTCCTAGTCTTCTGAGACTACATTCAGGGTTGTTCTCACCATCAATTCTTGATCCGGCATGGCCCTTATGGAAGTCAGCTGATCCCAGATCTCCTTTAATCGACCGAGGAAGGGGTCAATCTGTTCTCCCTTCTGCATCTGGTATGATTGCAGCTAATTTTCTAGTAACATCCTTCTCTGCACAGAAGTATGCTGGTATAATTTCTTTATGGCCTCCCACATCTCATTTTCTGTTTCCTTTTCGGCAATATGTGGTACCACATGGTCCTTGACCCCATCAAGATTGATGCTCTTGGCCCTTTCCATTGCCTCTTCGTACTTGTCATTATCATTTGGGTCAACTGGGATAGCTATCGTCCTCAAGGCGAAGTTCTTGACATGATTCCTATCTAGAACAGATAAGATTGTGGCCTTCTAGACAACAAAGTTTGAGGCTCCATCCAGTCTGTCCTAGTCTCTTACCTCATTCACTGCGATCTCGCTTCTCCTATACTTCCTTCCTGGAAGTTCTCAGTGTGACTCCCTCTAAGCCTCGATTTCCCTCCTGGAAACCTTTCTGCCAATGTCGAGATGCCCCCACTTCGATCGCTAGTGCAACAACACCACTAATCCAGATTTCTCGACTAGAAATCCTCGGTAGCAACTCCCTCCTCCTTGGCCTTAACCCTGTTAGCTATTGTTTTGACTACAGTACCCCACAGATTTTAACTTATAATCCAATCCTTTTTCTACGTCGGGTATACTACTCATGTGTGTCTTGTTTCCCGAGTGTTTGTGAGTAAGATAAATGCATTCTAATAGAAACCATATCTATTATCTCCCTAATTTCTCTTAGGTTTTTTTAATATATCAAGTACCATGGAAAACATTTTTTTCCCTGGAAAATTTGACTTTTGTCATATTAATGGGCAATAATGCCTAATTTGATTCTCAATATAGTCATTGTGAATTATCCTTTCTTAAAGACACTTATGCTAGGTCCTACTACAAAAGAACTCATTTATATCACTTTTTATATTTACATACAATCTATACAAAATTTACACAACATAATTTATACCCAGACTCTTTTATTAATACACACTGGTGAAAATATTTGATGTCTGCTGGCGAAAAAATTTGATGTCTGCTATGATTTAATTTCGTAACTATGTATTACTGTTTGAAGGAAATAAATTCCATCACTCTAAATCAATATTAGTTCTTTTGTTTTATACGGTAACGTTTACAAATTAGTTCTTTATGATATTTAACCTAGTAATTTGATAGGTTACACTCCAAAGAAACTAATTATTTTATACTTAATATACAAAATGGTGTTATATTTAAATGTCACCCTACGGTAATAGCCTAGTAATTATCAACTCAGTGAAAAATAATTACATCGAAGGTGCCATATTCAAATATCATCGGTCCATTTATATATTGTAGTAGCGTACTACGTAGTTACAACTTACAAGTATTTCAACTCAGTGAAAAATAATTACATCGAAGGTGTCACATTCAAATGTCACCGGTCCATATATATATTGTAGTAGCGTACTACGTAGTTACAACTTACAAGTATTAAGATAAGGGAGAAAATTAGGTAATTTGATTAAAGTTTATGTAAAGATGAATTTATACAATTCAATTAACGTAGTTATAAATATTTATGATTTTTTTCTGTGACTTTCACAAACACATATATGTGATACTATTTATTTTTTAATATTTTTTAATGAATGAAAATTCATATTATTTTTTCCATTATTTTTTATTCACATATAAATTTATAAATATAAATATAAATGTAATTAAATTAAATTAAGATAGGTGATTAGATTTTGTTTTTTAAATAAAATTAACAATTTTCACATTCATCATTATTTTATTTAAAAACTAAAAATGTCCTTCTAAAAATAATTAGTTTTAACCACGTTGTTACAATATGATAATAACTCATAATACTAATTAAAACAAAGTTGATTAAAGGAAACAAAGTTGATTAAAGGTGATTAGTTTTAATATTGTTGTTACAATTATGATAATGGTAGATAATACAATAAATAAAACAAAGTTGATTAGTTAGTTATAAACACAATATAACGAATTAGGATTTATTAGTAAAAGAAAAAACGTAAATGATGGAGGTTATGGATTTATAATATTCAAATAATTTAGTTGTAAATATTTATGAATTTTTCAAACTTTTTATAACTATATTTTTTTTTTTTCAATTAAAAAAAAAATATGCCTTCATTGTGAAAAGAGGAGTTACATAGCCGGCAAGGGTTTGGTCTCGTGGTCAGTGAACGGTCTGCTAAGTCGTTCGTGACGTTGTGCAGGTCATGGGTTCAAGTCTCGTCTTACCCTAAGGGGTCATTCATTCTGTTATAGTGGCAACCGGTGAGATTCGACCCCATGTAACGTGAGTACGATACCACCGTCGTTGCCGATTCAGCTAGATATCAAAAAAAAAAAAGGAGTTACATAATTATGTGAATATAGAAGAATGATCTAAAACATATTTCTTGGACAAACATGAGAAAAAAATCAGAAAGTAAGACAACTATGAGTCAATAGACGGAGAATGGGTCAAGAAGATCAGTGGAGCCATAGAAGGTGAGCTCCAATACATCAGAATGAGTCCAAAAATCAAGTCTTGAAAGCAAAAAACCATCAGAAAGGTAAATCACAGAGGTATAAAAAACAACACGCAGAAAAAAATGGGTAAAAAGAGAGCTAGCCCAGACTAGGACACAAAGAGTCCAAACTAGTTGACAACTTTGTCGAGCAGGAGTTCAAAAATTATCAGCCCAGTCTAGAGAGAGACCCCATGCTTGGATAGAGTGTCTCCCTCCAGGTTTTGTTCCGAGTGAACATGAAGGAAAGAGATGCCGAGGAAAGTTGGCATCAAAGACAAGATATTAGACATCCATTGATGAAGGGGATGGACCTCAAGAGAATTTTTCCCCTGCACCCAATCGATAATCGTGTTTTAATCCCCAACAATCTTGATCTTGTCGATGACAAGCCATATTGCACATCGGAGAACCCCCCACAGAGCCACAACCTTCGCCCTACAATTAGACCCAGTCATTCCATACTAAAAGAATCAATATGCATGAGAAAGGCAGAGCTTGATAAAAGCTCCATAGCCACATCGACCCTTCGACGAGGCCCCATCAAAGGATCCATTTGGGAACAAATCCCATGTCCATGAAAGACACAGAGCAACGAGAAGGTCTAGGAACCTAAGGTCCAATCTCATTGAAGTAAGCAACGATATATGTGATTATGTCCATTTCTCTAGTATTTTTTATTAATTAAATTAGTTTTTAATAAAAAATTATGGTAATTTTTTATTGTTATTTAGTAGTATACATTTTACATATAAATCTAATTAAATAAATTATATAAAATTGAATAAATAGCTAGTTGTGGACTGAAGATAACTAATTAGAGCTTATTTTCTATATAAGATCCACATTTTTACATTTTCCGCCATTTTATTTATGATGGTACATAATTAGATAATTAAATAAAGTTGATTGGTTAATTATGAAGACAACATAGCCAACTAGGGTTTATTATCCAAGTAAGAAGGAAATCATTAATGATAAGGAGAAGTTAGTGAATACTTTGAACATTTCAAGTAAAGTCATATCATAAGTTATAAATATGATAATTAACATATTGATAAATATACGAAATTAATAATATCAATCATATATGTTTTTATTTTTCAAGATATATGTGCATTTAGGAAAAACTAATTCTAAACTTCTAATTTTTATTATAATCATTTTATTGTTATTGCTATTACAGTACGTTATTATTTTATCTATAATCTTAAAATTATTATTATTATTATTTTAATTAAATTTGTAATAACTATTTTTAATTAATTTTATATTATTTTTCTATTTTATATTATTTATTATGTTAGTGGTGATAAAAAAATTCTATATTATATTATTTATTATATTATATTTGCTATTCATATGAATAAGAAGAATAAGAATGCCCATTGAGACCATAATTGGTTTATCAGACCTTAAAAAAGAAGGTAAATATTATCTAGATTCCTTTAGAATCTTATTTATATGTTGAAAATATTAGAAGTGCTCCAAGATTAACAGAGTTTTGATGACTTAGGAGGTTAGGATGGTTAATATTGTAATAAACATTTTGAAATTGAGTCTTAATTTGGATGTACAAAGGGTACTCTAGGAGAAAGCATATTTCATCTTCAACCCTCTTAATGTGACAAGATGATACATTCTTGCATCCCATGGTGTTTTGGGAATTGTCTAATGCTCAGTTTCTCTATGCAGCTCATGAGAGTTTATTCATGTTTTTTCAATGTTGATTTTATTCTTTGTGATGGTTAGAACTGAAAGGTACTCTTGATCTTCTAGACCTCTTTGCATCTTAACTTAGGCTTTCATATCTAGCTTCTTTATTTCACCACAAGTTCTCTTTAAATTGAGATGTACAATGTTTTTTAGTATTGTTAGTATCATGAAGAATGACATCTTCATGTATTCCCCAATGTCTCAGCCAAGTATTGACATCTTGATGTCATTCTCACTTGATTCGTTGGTGGTTATGACTAGAGTTGAAATAAATTTTAAAGACCCTCTTATTATCCATGCCGTTTACCATATTTGCTACTAATATGAATAAGAAGAATGCCCATTGAGACCATAATTGGTTTATTAGACCTTAAAAAAGAAGGTAAATATTATTTAGATTCCTTTAGAATCTTATTTATATGTTGAAAAATATTAGAAGTGTTCCAAGATTAACAGAGTTTTGATGACTTAGGAGGTTAGGATGGTTAATATTGTAATAAATATTTTGAAATTGAGTCTTAATTTGGATGTATAAATGGTACTATAGAAGAAAGCATATTTCATCTTCAACCCCCTTAATGTGACAAGATGATACATTCTTGCATCCCATGGTGTTTTGGGAATTGTCTAATGCTCAGTTTCGCTATGCAGCTCATGAGAGTTTATTCATGTTTTTTCAATGTTGATTTTATTCTTTGTGATGGTTAGAACTGAAAGGTACTCTTGATCTTTTAGATTAGGGTTGACTGCCTCTTTGCATCTTAAATTAGGCTTTCATTTTCTAAATTCTTTATTTCACCACAAGTTCACTTTAAAATGTACAGTGTTTTTTAGTATTGTTGGTATCATGAAGAATGACATCTTCATGTATTCCCCAATGTCTCAGCCAAGTATTGACATCTTGATGTCATCCACACTTGATTCGTTGGTGGTTATGACTAGAGTTGAAATCAATTTTAAAGACCCTCTTATTATCCATGCCGTTTACCATATTCTTGTACATTAAGTACCTAACCATGGTCATGAACTCAATGTTTGTAGGTGGGGGGCAGGGCTCACTTTTATGAGGAGGATTGGATAGGTTGTATCACTTTCAATATTAAGATTATAATTTCTAAAATTATTTTGGATTTTCTCTTTCACTCTCCAAGATTCTCTAGATATATTTCACCTCCAAACTTCACATCCATATAAGATAACAAGAGTGGTGACAGTATCAAATAGGATTTTTTTTAATCCCTTAATTGAAGGTCTATTATTTACAATTCCATACCCATAATAAGTTTCCACCCTCTATTTATCCTTTTTTCAAAACTATAATTCCAATTGAGCTTATGATGGATATTGATTCCAAGACATTTATATGAAGGCACTTCCTCCAAACTATTATTGTCATATATGAAGGTGGCGTAAATAATCTTATGGGATTTTATTATCATAACCTTTGTTTTATCCATGTTCACAATCATGTCCATACTAAGCCATAAGTCCTTGAAATTTTTTAAATGAGGTCATATGGATTTTATGCCATAAGAACAATATCATTAGCATAAAGAAGAAGGATGATAACTATGCCAATGAGAGTTGAGTTACCATAACTACTTCTTCCATTCAACATTCTAAGTTATCAATGTAAATGCAAAAGAGAGTAGGGGAAAGATGACAACTTTACTTGACTCCTATGATACAACTAATTTCTTCCAACCACCCCTCAATGTTGCTAAACTTGGAAATGATATTTTCATATAGCCTTACGGTAGTAACTCTCATTTCATAAGGAACCTATAGCTCTTCTTGTTGGAATTTCTAAGTCTAACTCGTTAGAAACCCTTCATGTACTTTCTGATTTATTTCTGCCTACTTGTTCTGATTAATTAACAAGTTATTTACCATGTAAATACTAAAAATAAATGCAAGTACATGCTGAACACATTAAAGATCATCAACTGAAGGAAACAAAACGAGCACACAAGTGACACCGTTGTTTTTGGACCAATGTCCCCGGAAAAACCCAATGCGGGAAAACCGGTGCAGCTATCTGAGGGTTTTATTATTAGCAGTTTCTGAATATAATATGGGTGCCAAAACTGGCTCACCTAACAGAGAATAATCTTGGTAGTAGTACCTCTCTACTCGGAAGCAGATATTCCAGCTGAAACCCCGGATAAACACTCCACCAACTCCACAGCTCCAATCTTCCCCACGAAACCCCAGTGTTAGCCTCTAGGGACTGCGTCAGCCTCTCTCTAGCCCAATGTTAGCCCACCATCATTCTGGCTTGGCCTACGTCATTCCTTTGGCCCTCTACGTCACCCACGCTGGCCCGCTAAGCCACTACACAACTCTTGGCTGGCTCTGCGTGAACCCTTGGCTACTTCTGCGCCCCTCTCTCCGGCGATTGCATTGATCCTCCCGGTGCTATCTTTGCCTCTTTGCTTCTGTATTCACTGCCCCTCAACTGCAACTCTGATTACTCTCTCAACTTTCTCAGCAAACCCAAACCCATAAAGTCGAAATCTTGATCTCTTGGTGTGTTCTCCAAGTGACCCTCAAGCTTCCTCTTATATTTTTCTCGTTGACAATTCAACGACCGAGATTAAGTCCCTAATCAACGGCTAAGATTAGATCTGGCTTGATCCATGACTTTTGGACCATTCTAACAGAGTTTTATATTAATTCACATTAATATTTTAATTTCCCTAAGTTTAGACTTAGGAACTCCATTAAAAATATTAATTATTTTAATATCTCCCAAATTGCTTAGAATTTGCCCAAACCCTTTCTGGGTATTGGAGATATCATGTGCCTTAGCCTCTCCACCAATTTTTGTGGCTAGAGCACATACGATGCTACCCCAAATCAACGCTCCCTCTTAGAGAGGACTCTGCTCTAACAATACTCCTCACTGAGTATCACCCTGATCATCTGGCATCGGTCCCTGTGTTGATGCTAGGCCTGCTGCCCATCATCTACATGGTTGCATCCTGTACTACTACCCATGGCCCTTCCACTTCCACTACTGCATCTGTATTGCAACTCCCCCTCCATACGTGTTGTTGCCCATGGCCCTGCCACTGTCACTGCTGCATTTGCACTGCAACCCCTCTCATCATGTTGCATCGTGATGCCCATAGCATTACCAATGCTAATTGTTGCACTACAACTCAGTTACTGAGAAGTAAGTAACTGATCTCCCAACTCTGACATCTCCATCAAGCTAGAAACACTCCTGATGTTGAAGCTCCCTCTGTCACTGACAAGTGCTCCCTCTCTGACCTCTATGCTGCTACAACAACTACTGTGCATCTCGCACCATTGCACACCTCTCTGTGCCATCTTGCATTGGTGCAACACTCCCATGCTTCTCGCATTGCTGCCTCACGCTTTCCTGTGAATCCTGCACTGTAGCTCCCTTTGTCGCTCCATCCACATCCATCTCTATTGACATCCGCTAGCACTGCTAATCCTCTTCAAGGCTCCCGTAGAAAGGTCTAATCCAAGAGGCTAGGTACCTCGAGGATCCTGCCCCTCATCTCTTGTAGTCCGTCTAACTACAACTCGATATCTCCCCACTTCTACTCAAGTGGTGTGTGTGCACTCATGGCATAGTCATCGTCTGTCTCCACTTCCTTTTCTGCCCTTGCTGGTGCAGCTTTGGTCTTGGAGGCCTCTCCCTTGCTCTTCTTCCTTGGACACTGGGTCGCATAATGACCTAGCTCCCCACAGTGGAAGCATTTTACCTTGGAGAGGTCCTTCTTCTTTCATATCTCTTGCTTTCCCTCAGATGCTAGGGCAGCATCCCCCTCCTCCTCCTTCTTGATTCTGATCCCCTTGCCACTGCTTCCTACCTTGCTCAGCCTTTTGATCTCTTCTTGGTGAAGAGCAGCCCACATTTCCTCCCAATCTGGAAGGGTCACCCTGCCCAATATGCTCTGGAAAAACACCTCCTAGTCTTCTGAGACCGCGTTCAGGGTTGTTCTCACCATCAATTCTTGATCCGGCGTGGCCCCTACGGAAGTTAGCTGATCCCAGATCTCTTTCGCTCGATCGAGGAAGGGGTCAATCTATTCTCCCTTTTGCATCTAGTATGATCGCAATTAATTTTCTAGTAACATCCTTCTCTGCATAGAAGTATGCTCGTACAATTTCTTTATGGCCTCCCAAATCTCATTTTTCGTTTCCTTTTCAGCAATATGTGGTACCACATGGTCCTTGACCCCATCAAGAATGATGCTCTTGGCCCTTGCCATTGCCTCTTCGTACTTGTCATTATCATTTGGGTCAATTGGGATAGCTATTGTCCTTAAGGCGAAGTTCTTGACACGATTCCTATCTAGAACAGATAAGATTGTGGCCTTCCAGACTGTTAGCTTCCTGCTGCAGCAGGCTATTCATAGTTCGTGATTGACATTTTTACAGGCCAAATATGTCGTACTTTGCATACTGCAATGCTCCATATTTGCTTAATAGTCTCCAAGCGAAGAAGGCTACTCCAAGTTCATTCAATTGCCTTCCAAATTTTTGAAAAGTTATCCCGGTATCACCAATTTTCAGTTAAAGGGAGGTCCAAACAGCTTAATCTTGGTCTCCCTAGGTTTAAATTTCGTATTTTAGAATATAGAGAATGTAAATCTGTCCAAACAACTTAATCTTGGGAGATTCTTAGATAGGTAGAGAAGCATAAGAGCCCAACAACTTAATCTGGGCCCTTGGAAGAAATAAGGGTAGTATGTAGATAGGAAAGCATCAAAAGAAAAATAGAATGATGGGTTTGCAAGTCTAAGTGCACCCAAATCAAAATAAGAAAAAATGCTATGTAAGTAGGCTGGGTAGATAGTTCTGAGGTTGCTGAATCCTAATTGGTGATCAGTCCCAGATTTTCAGCTTTCATCTCACTCAGGACACAATCAGCAGGCAGTTCTATGCGAGAAACTCAAAAGAGGTATAACTAACTCCCCTTCTCTGCTTTCCCCAATCATTAACTAACTTCCCCAAAAGAGGTCAAGATCTGCTTGATACCTCTTAAGTTTCATTATTTTCATAACACTAACTCGAGGAAAGACCTCCTTTACTCAAAGTTGTTCCATACTTTCTCTAAAGAATGGTCTTACCCCCTTGTAACAACCTAAGGTCTCCTGAACTTAGCGCTTTCTTACCACCTCCATATTAACCACTAACATTATTATTTAGCTCCCTATTTTTCCCGTCCCCCTACTAATATTAA